>JAQFZX010000286.1:0-71261 GCA_034682405.1 Hydroisotoma schaefferi
TAAAAGCTATTTTATTACTCAATTTTTCTTCTACTGATTTCCTTTGCCAATACCTTGTCCTATTTTTAATTGAATGCGTTCTACTACTGAATAAATCGATATGTGGAATGTAGAATATACTTATGTATTATTCAGCATGAGAAACATACCGCTCACTGTTTTAGCATAAGTTAAAATTAAATTCGTTGTGTTGGATCTTAATTAATCTTGTTTTTGCTGCGTTAATACTTATTACTTTCTCTGACTGGTTGTTGTGAATGAACTTTGGTTTTAAGCATGACTATGCACGATCGATACTTCGATGCAAGGTTTGTAAGGATTCTAAAAAATAATTCTAATAATGCGTTTTTTATTAATTATTTTTAGGACTTAATGTTGGGCGATGATGCCAGTAAGTTGAGATCCATGCTTGAAGTTAATTACCCGATGGAAAATGGTATTGTCAGGTTAGTAATAATCCATCCAAGTTTATGTATATTTTACCGTGATTCGTTGTCTGATATCTTGATAAAATTTTAATTTTAAAATCTAGAAATTGGGAAGATATGCTTCACTTGTGGGATTATACCTTCGGCCCAGCAAAAATGGACATTGATCCGCAAGAATGCAAAATAATGCTGACTGAACCTCCCATGAATCCGACAAAAAATCGGGAAAAAATGATTGAGGTTTGGTTGGACTGCTCTTTACAATTTTAAAAGAGCGTGTTATGTTTAATTTTAATATTTTAATATTTAGGTGATGTTTGAAAGATACCAGTTTGCTGGAGCTTACATTGCAATTCAGGCGGTCTTAACCTTATATGCTCAAGGTCTACTAACTGGAGTGGTAGTTGATTCTGGAGATGGTGTAACCCACATTTGTCCGGTTTATGATGGATTTGCTTTGTCCCATTTGACACGACGCTTGGATATCGCTGGGCGAGATATTACAAGATATCTTATAAAAGTAAAAACTATAATGGCGAGGTTAAGGGTAATAATATGTTTTTCTGGGAATGACACGTTTTTTTTTGTTTTTTAGCTGCTGTTATTGCGTGGATATGCATTTAATCATTCTGCGGATTTCGAAACTGTCCGAATGATGAAAGAGAAGCTGTGTTATATTGGTTATAATTTAGAAACAGAGCAGAAGTTAGCTTTGGAAACTACAGTACTCGTTGAAACTTACACAGTAAGTAATTAAAGTATAGTCTATTAATTTCCAAAAAAAGAGTGTATTTGATCTCAAATTAAAATTAATTTTTCAGTTACCAGACGGTAGAGTGATAAAAGTCGGCGGAGAAAGGTTCGAAGCTCCAGAAGCACTATTTCAACCTCACTTGATTAATGTAGAGGGACAAGGTAAAATTAATTAATTAATTATGCTTGTCTGTGTTGGAAACAACCATGCTCAATGCCTTATTTTTGCTACTCATTTCAGGAATTGCTGAGTTAGTTTTCAGCACTATTCAACAAGGTGACATCGACATCAGACCGGAACTGTACAAACATATTGTTTTATCCGGTGGCTCAACCATGTACCCAGGTCTTCCTAGTCGTCTTGAACGAGAAATCAAGCAACTGTATTTGGAAAGAGTTCTTAAAGGAGACACTGACAAACTTTCGGTATTAGAATGGAATGAATGATTTTCATCAGTATCATTAAAAATGGAAAAGGACTCATAAAAATGATTGTAATAATGCTTTGTTTAGAAATTCAAAATAAAAATAGAAGATCCACCAAGAAGGAAAGACATGGTTTTCATCGGTGGAGCTGTTTTGGCTAATGTGATGAAAGATAAAGACGATTTCTGGATGTCTAAAGAGGAATACGAAGAAAAAGGTGTGAGAGTACTCGAAAAACTCGGTGTACAAGCGGGCTAGATAGTAAATTATTATTGAAAACTTTCCTTAAAAATCATACCAAAAATATCTAACTTAAATATATTATATTTCTGTAATTACAATCCAACAAACTAATTGGAAAATTGATAATTTAATTTTCATGTTGTAAATAATTTATAAACGTAGTTAGTTGGAATTTAACCCGTTTTTTTTCATCTTTCTATTGATTCAGTATTGGTCTAAACCATGAAAAAAACATTATTATTTATACCTGCTAGTTATACGAATAAGCTCGTTATAATCTAAATATTTAATTGTATACACTGTCAATTCATAAATTATAGAGTAGTTTTTAAGAACCCCTATGCACCACGTATTTTCTGTAAACTGCATTCCACATTCTTTCAGTTCTTTTTTACTATTGTAAAAGTTAACTTCTAAATAATACTTAACTCAGTGCAGACGAAGTCTGTCTAAAAGCCTTATTAGATTGACGTCAATCCTGAATTTCGTAAGGATATGATGGTTGCACATTACCTACGTTGCAACCCTTGGTGAGTAAAAGAGTACTAAATTGCCAAAAGAAATTGTAAGATTCGCTTAAATTCTGTAGTAAAATAAAGGAATCTTACTTTATAGAATTATCACCAATAAATATAGCTTAACAAAATAACCGTGCAAGGCACTATAAATCTTCTCCACTGATTTGCAGCATTTCTAAACTAACGTGTTTAAAAAATTACATCCTAATACGAAACAGAAACAATTAATAAATTATTACAATCCATATCCTTTCACCCTCGCCTCACTACTATGCGTTTAAGGCAACAACGACCTCTTTATCTGTACCATGGACTTTTTTTTATGGAAATAAGTATAAAATTAACATTGGTTATACCTACATTTCCCGAAATGATAATGCCCCTGGGGAATTATTACTTGAAGGAAAAATTTTAAATTCTATTAACATGGACAAGATAAGGCAAATTCCAAATTTTAACATTGAAAGGTAGTGGAGCATTATACCAGGGCCTCCCAGGAGGGGAATTATTTAGGGGGGGATTATTTAGGGGGGGAATTATTTCGGGAAATACGTACTTGAAAAGCCACACCCCCTTGCCAAGGATTATTGGAAGCATGGGTTGTGAGAGTTGTGAAGGACGAAGGAGAAGGAAGCGTAAGATTTTCTGGAAGCTGCACAAAATAAAACAAAGTGAAGAAGGAAGGGATCTTTTGAAGCCAAGAATAGAGGGAAAGTAGAGTGGCTATTTTTCCTCAACTTAATTAAACTCGTGCTCGTCTGCTTTTTTGGTCTAAAAATCCTCTTTTAATTTTTATCCTTGTTTATTTTTATTTTTCAAAAGTTTTAAATTTTTTTAGAAATCGAACTCGAAATCCTGGAACTTTCTGCATCACACTTCTCCAAATCAACAAAACAAGTACCTGGCTTGGATTTGGGGGTTCCCAAGAGTAGAACACGGGCAATATTTTTGAGATTGAGATTTTTGAGACCCCTTATTTTTTTAAAAAAACCAAACGAACGCTTAAAGATTAAAAATGTCAGTGTCAGTGTCTCCTCCAGGTTCGTGTATTTCTGCAGCGTCGGCCGTAACTACAATAAGGACCAGCAGCGTTGTTGGGAATGGCGTGGAACCCGACCCCAAAAAACACTGTATAATCTGCTCCGCCGTGGCGTCCGATAAGATCGTGAAAGATGACAATTTTGCGCTGATGATGGGTCTTTACTGGAAAGGATTACAGGTGGACGTCAAGCCGGATGCTAATAAGACCTTTGAACTCTGCGTCGAATGCTTTGACGAACTACTGCAGCTGTATCAAATAAACGAAGTCTTACTCTATTTCGAATCAAGGCTAAAAAATCTCCAGAAGGCGATTTTAAACAAGAATCTCAAGGGGATATTGCAATGGCAGCAACTTAGACTTCCGCTGATGCGGGTGCAGACGGAGATTATGACGGGTAATTTGTGTAAGTTTTTATGTAGTTTTTTTAAATGTAATAGTAATTTATGTTTAAATCCTTAGAATGGGCAACTAAAATATCCGACCTGGGAGACTCAGAAGCTGCGAACAGTATCTTGGAGACTTTTGAAGTGACGGAGGATCAGGAAAGCGATGTAGAAAGCCAGGGGGATGATGATGCGTCTAAGATTTCGGATGTTGGGAGTGGCAGTGGCAAAAGTAGTTCTACAACGTTCAATCCACAATCTAGTAAAGGGTCTATAAGTAAGGCAGGTGGGAGTAAAACAGAAGGGGATTTGGGAAAAGGAACTGGAACGTCTAAGAGAAATCAGCGCAAGCGAAGATATTCCGTCACGGCAGCGTCTGAATCTGAAGGGAGTAATTTCTCTGAGGAGGAACAATTACGTGCAAACTCTAGCTCTGAGGACGAACAAACTCGACCAAGGCGAGCTACAAGATCTGCAGCGGCTGCAGCTGCAACAAAAGATTCAACAAAAAAGTCTAAGGATTCGAATTTAGGGGATGGAGAGAAAGAATGTGGGATTTGTTTGGATAAATTCGATTCATTTTCCTGCTTGCAGAAACATTTTAGGCAGCATAGAGGTAATCGCAGTTGTGTGAGTTATTATAATAATTATTATTTGGGTTGAGTATTTGGGGGTCTAACAACTTTTTTTGTAAATGCAGTTAAAGAAGGCGAAGATAAGTTCGAGTGCCGGTATTGTCATCTGCAATTCATAAAAAAAAGTAGGTTTGTTGAGCATAAGAAGGCTTGTAATGATGTGGACCTCTCATCTTCAACGGAATGATTCAGTTGGGGAAAACGGAACCTCTGAAGCTATATCCTATGTCAGTTGATAATTAGCTAGTTTAACTGGAACTTTTAAAAATAATTGATAAGGATGTTGGCTATTATACTCTATGTAGGCTAGTTTTTTTTGTGTTTCTTCCACAACTTTATATTTTGACTGTTTACAATTTCATCACACAAAGGGCTTATTTATATCCCTTTGGAGCCATACTGACCGTATGTTATGTGACATACCATATAAGACTGACAGATTTTTCCTAACCCAACCCAACCAATAATTTGGGTATTTTTTGTAGCTTGTATACCACGCACTGGGAATTGGGATTTGAGTTTTTATAGCGTTGCTTGCTGCAGCGAATTTAGTTTTATCATATCGATCATACGTTTACAATTACTGTACCTTTAATAAATACGTAAATGTTGACCCCTTTGGGTTGCCAAAATTTTTATGTACAAACAAATAAAGTCTTTATTAAGCATATCACACAGGGTATTGTGTATTGTTTGTAATGCAGATTGTGTTCCGTCCGTCATTTTTTATCGGTAATTTATAAGAGGGGCTTTGGGTTCGGGTATATAAATCTAAGGGTATTTTCGAGAAATAATGTTAAGGTCTCAGAATCGAAAACACATTAACTCCAAAACCTTTACTTATCCACTTAGTTATTGGCTGTGCCGTGCCATAATATCGCCATAATTACAAAAGGGTTCGTTTCAAAATGCGATGCCTGATGCGTTAAACATCCAAATGTCAAGGGTTTTTACTTTTTTGCATCTCTAAATGTCTAAATACAGGAGAAAGTAATACTTCAGATTTAGAACCCACCGTTGCCCATCTTAAAAATTATACCTACCGTATTTCCGGTTTAAACTCCCCTGGGGAATAATTGCTCGGAAATAAAATGGAAAAAAGGCTTTTATTAAGAGTAATATATGGCCAATTAAAATTTTTAACATAGAAAGGTGAAAGGGGTAATTATTTCTAGACGGAATTAAACCAGAAATACGGTAGGTCCTGAACTAAGTTAGCGTAGTGCAGATTCCACCAATGCCCCTTTTCCATAACAAATGGGCGAATGTTTTGTAGAGATTCCTTCAAAGCTGAATCGAAGTAATTTGACATTTCATTTGTAACTTTGAAACGTGCAGGGTCAAAGGTCATTTCTGGTATTGGATTCGGATTGTAAATGTCGGTGCAAGGTCAAAGTGGATCGGGGGGCGGAGGGGGTGTGGCCGGCGCTAACCTCGCAGAGGAACTCCCAATAGAACTGTTGCACGGGGAGCTCGTTTGCAGCGGAATCCTGTCAACAAGTAATGAAGAAGGGGACACGGTAAGCTAATTAACTTTAAAAAACTTTGACAATAGGCCGTTGCTGAAGTGTGTAAACAATCAGCTACCTCAGCAAAATAATCCGCGGTTTATGTATCAAAAACTGATGTTTTGAAGCATATTTAACATGGGAGAGATACCCCTATATAACATGGAAAGGATGGCATGCGGCTTAAAATGAACGCGGGCGGCCTATGTCAAGGTTTTAGTAGGTGTTTTAGTGATGAAATATGAATGTTTTTGAAGTTGGGTTTCAGGAATAGGAGTTACTGACTTGTGTGTTTTGATTATTTACTGTAGAATGAGCTACTGTCCAAACTGGAGTTTATCGGATTCAGTACTGGATATCGTCTTATTGAAAGGTAACTGGTAAAAATCATTATTTTACTGAGGTCCCAACCTCTCAACCACGACAGGTCACTTTTGTAATGGATGTTTTATATTTCCATTCCAGATTGTTAAAAGACTCCCCTCGATTCAAAGATGAGTTGGATACAATCAAGTTCATTTGTAAAGACTTCTGGATGGCCGTATATAAAAAGCAAATTGACAATTTACGAACAAATCATCAAGGGACTTATGTTTTACAGGATAACTCATTCAAGTTTTTATCTAAAATCTCAGCTACTAAGCAGTATTTGGAACATGGACCTAAAGTAAGTGGAATTAGGGCTTGTTTGTATTGTAAAGCGTATCAGTAATTCATTTTTGGTTTACTTTTTAAAGTTTCTAGCGTATACTTGTGGGATCATACGTGGAGCGTTAGCTAACCTTGGAATCGCATCGGTGGTTATTGCTGAAACCGCAACAATGCCAACTTGTCGATTTCATATTACAATTCAAAGACCTTATACAGCTTAAATTTTATCGTTTGTTCAGGCTTAGTTAGTTATAGTTTAGTTTTAAAATCAACGTTATAAGTTTTGTATCTTGAGATGACCGTTTCGAAAAAATGTACCCAATAAATCTTTAAAGTTTGTTCGTAGTAAATAGCGTCGGACATTTGCGAATTTTATTAAATAATAATTTTATAAGGCATCGGCATAGGAAAGGAAAGAGCAAACTTTATATTATTCAGCAGCTTTTGATCTAAAATGGCTATATTTTATCAGCAGTTTTATTTTAGATCGACTTGGTCAATCACTTTTTGAACGGTGTTGGCTTGTGAACTTCACCAAGCTCTAAATGCAGCTCTTTGAAGCATTTAGCACAAAACAAATCCCCGTCGCACTCTTTGCACTTCAGTGTTGCTCGTTTTTCGTCACAGATTCTGCACAGGTTATCCAAATCCTACATTTTAAAATACGAGTTTTACAGTGATACACTGAATACTTTAATTTCACATAGCCAAAATCCACCTGTACCTCATCATCATCAGATGCTGAGGACATGCTGATGTCATCCTGCAGTGATTCTTTTACTTCTTCAGAATTTACGCTGGGATCGACATCTTGTTTCGAATCGCTAGTTCTGCCTTCTAAATCCACTTCAGCCTTACACTATAATAACGTACAGTTTTGTTTTCATTACGAGCCTAATCTCAAACAAACCTTATTATATTTTCACTTACTTTCTCCAAAATTCTTCTAACTTGCTCATCTTCTGAAAGTTCCTCTTCCTCGGGGAATCTACACAGAAAAATTCACTTAACTATGCTCAGCACAGACTTTCGACGTTCATTAGGAATACCCTTACGAATTTTCTGTCTGAGAAGTTGAGGAAGCAGGCATATCCTTGTTAGTAGTGCCTCGAAGTTTTGCGAGTCTTCCTTCAATATCACTGACTAAATCAACCTGATAGTTATTATCCAGTTTGACTTCTTCGCTAAAACGGGCAATTAAATCGTCTTCGGTTTGGACCTGAGGTTTAACCAGTTTATTTTCCGAATCTTCACTACACCTTGGCAAACCTGAACAGAAAATAACAATAACAAGTAAGCAAACACTGACTACTGTCAAAAAGTGTATATTGTGTAAATCAGTGGAATAAGCTACAGTAAAATACCCTTCAGTCGAGCTAGCCGATCGGCTATTTCTTCTTCCAACTTCTCTGACTTCCGCCTTTGACCTGGAGCCCCAGTTTCATTCCCAGGGTCAGGTTGTCTCAAGCTTTCCAATCGTTCTGCAATGTGTTGGTCCTCGAGCGATAATCCCTTCTTTAGCTGTGCCATCCGAGCCTCTCTAGCCGGTTGTCTGTAAAGTGTAATGGGAGGCTTGGCAGGATTTCCCAAAGATTCCAGTCTAATTAATAAAACATGAAGGTTTTAACACACAACTAAACCATATAAAAATCGTTTTTTAATAAATGTAACCCTCCCAGTCCCAATACAAACCTTTGCAAGGCCTTAGTAATAACCGGAGGTTCATCAAAATCCATTTTTGCAGTTTCCAAATTGTGACAGCGTTGACAAATCAAGGTCCCTTTATCAATTTTAGGATCCACTGCTTCAAATTTTAAGCACTTTTTACAGAAAGCAAATCCACATTTAGGACAGCCAATCTATCGTAAAAAAATACCTTTCTTAACCAATTATTGTTTACTCAGATTCATTAAAAACTTAGAGGCATTCCCTGAAATAAAACAGAAGCCTTAATTCCCATACATATTCCGCAAGAACCAGCTAAACTAACAAACACACCCTTTTTAAATATACAAAATAAAACCCTTTGCTTTTATTCCGCGGAAAATGGACGAGATAATAAGACGCCCTTAAAACCAAAACAGACCTCGCGTTTCAGAAAGCCAAACGTCTGAGCACAACCGTGACATGACGATGACATTATAACAAAAATTTAGGAATTTCTGGTTTTCGACAAAAAAAATCTTTCGATTTTAGCTGTTTTTTTTTTTTTAGCCGGAACACGGAAACAGGGCCAGAATGCTCGCTCGGACTGGTTAGTTTTTAAAAACTAAATACATTTTCTACAGTTTAAAAAAAATATTAAAAAAATGCAATAAACTGGTAATTTGTTTACAAGTTTTAGATTAGATTAGAGAAGAACTCACTTGTCACTTGGGTTTTTTTCTAACTTCCAAGTTAGCGCTAGCTAGGAAGCTAGGATGACGACTGTCTATGCAAAATGCAGAAAGCATTTGGACACTTTTAAGCCGCCCCGGTTGATAGGCCGCATTTAACTCATTAGCCGCGGCTTACCGAACGGGATTTACGGTACGTGAGTTTTGCGGAAAGTAAGGAGTTTATAGGGTTTTTCTTCTTAGATTTATAAATTGAGACGTTGAAGACGCAAGATCTCTGAGTAAGAAACAGGAATATGAGTCATAGTCATTCATCATGTCGACTATTCGTATCGTAGGTGGATGATGTTGATGATGTCAAACCTTGCGTTATTTCTTTGTTTAAAAATGTTTTGTCCCTCAATCCTCGCCCATACGCCGCCCGCGTTAATTAAGCCGCACGCCATACTTTACATGTTAAACGGTTATCTCTGCCATATGTGAAACATGCTTCAAAACATCTTTTTTTCAAGCCGCGGCATATGGGCGAGGATTTAGGGTAAATAACTCTTTTGTAGACTTTCTCCCATTCTCGAAAAAAATTAGGATATCCTATAATAATTGATGAGCGTGTTTAATTTTGTGTGGTTTATTCTTTCGCATGTGACAACTGGTTGAGCTTCATTAGAGCTTCAAAGCTTAATTAGATCCATTCTTATAGTCGATGCATTCAGCTGTGTTTTTCTGGTGCTTTAAAAAATATTTTTTTTTGCGTATGCATACGGGTTTTTAAATAAATGTATTGGAATACTCACTAGAAGTTTCAAAAGGTTTCCCGTTGTTGCATCTGCATGCATACATTTCTTTAGTATGCAGTAAAATGATCAGTTTATTTATTGGAAAGTGTAGCTGAAAATGCTTGGTAAGAATGAGCCTATAAAACAAGGATTCGTCCGTACATGTGGTTCTGCATAGTAGTGAACGAATTAAACGGTCATTAGAACACTTTCCATGCTGAGATTAATGAAACAATTTAAATAATTTCAAAGATCACATGCCCTCTCAGCCATTAGTGTAACATTGTAACGGGATTTATACTCCTAATAGAAACTTTTGGCCGAAAATCTCTATTCCAGTTAATTAAAACTTGCAAGAACTATATGCATTAAGTAAGATATCATGGCATGCTTTCACTTCATTGTATATAGCATAACTTAATTGGTTTGTTCTGTGACTCTGGCTAATGTTAAAGTACAAGTATAGTATGTCATGGAACAAAAGTAATTAAATGTTCTAGCTAGAGACCCCAGCCTCTAATATCTTCATAAGCTCTAAAACCATTATAAATCTTCGGAGAAATGAGTACAAAGAAAGGGAAAGCATCAAACACACGGAAGTAGTGTAAAGATCACTTAGCGCATTTTAATCTAGCTCGGTTTAAAGATGGGACGGTACGTGTTTAAGCTTTGTACATAAGAACAAACCCATGCATCGATGCATCCATTCCATGATATCACGTACTATTATCATCGCATGAAAGTATCTGCAATGTGTAAAGCCCAACAGAACGGGATAATATGCTACTTTTACTGGGAACCCGAGAAGATTGGCGGATGTGAAAGTCAAGTCGGTTTTAGCGCATGGGGAAAAAAGCTTTCCCGATGTCCGATTCGGAGAGAAAGCTCTCCCGTATTTTAGGGTAGGGCCGTAACTAAATTTATGTGGTAGAATGCATGAATGCATTATATAACGTTCTTCAAAAAGTTACAACAAAAACCTCTTCATACATCTTATTCTTAATCACTCCCGTCTCACTCAATCCTCAAGTGCTTTTGCATGCAAATGAAATGGTTCCCCTTGGGTATTGTGCATCGAGCAAAGTACAGTTTAGCTAAAGCCTAGTGTCTAAATCTGTGCGTAAAGCATAAGCAAGCTTTCCTTGAAGTATTTTGAAGGGACTTTTAACAAAATATCACGGCCCTAAAAACAGCCTAAGTCTATGAGAATTCCTTCCTCGGGGGACTCAAGTGGTGACTGGACTCGTTGTAACGACTTACAGGAAGGGGGAACGAGATTGCTTGCTTATAATGTAGATAGAGATACCAAGAATAAAATGAAATAGTCCTAACTTTACTCGACTTCAGTGCATAGAATAACGACTTTCAGACCCAATAACCAGTATGAGTTGTACTGTAAGTAAGATAAACTTATAGAAGTATAGAAAAGTGAGAGAAGTTGTTCTCACACATATGTAGTCTGGCTGAGAACTGATCCAACTCTGACTGTGTCTAGTATAACTTGGACGTGTATTTGACTTGACTTGGCACAAGTTTAGCAAACCTAAAAGTTCAGCAGTTGCAGTCCGTAGTCGTGAACTGGATGGGCAAGAAAATTGATTGTAAAAATCTCAATCCCAGTACAACTATCTCGGACTAGGACGACTAGATAGATCATCTCGTCCTTTTAACATCTAATCTCAAGATTTATGAATTTATGTAGTATTATTAGTATTATAAAGCGCTAGCGTACATAGGTTTGCTATTGGAAGTCGCGTTGTAAATAAACAAAATAAAAAGAGACGGAAAATAGTGTCAAGATCTCTGCCCTTTACCTAGGGATTTTAGGTAGGATTAGATTGTACTTTTTGTAAAAATATAGCCAATATTTCATTTTCATTTTAGCTACATTTTAGCAATAAGGATTGGCGTATACGCGAAGGGAGTGAAAGTAGCCGTTGTTGTTGAGTGTGTATGTTTTACGATAATTAAGCACACGGGTGGATGCTTAACTTCTTGGGTAACAATGGAAGAGCTCAAGTTTGAGGCTCCTTTGGCTCAATTTGAGTCTGAAGACTTTATTGATTTGTGCTCAGATCTGCAAAACCTTTGCGATTTAAAGGCAGCAGCCTTGGTCAAGAGTTGTTCGAATGCTAATATGAATTTTAATACGAACTTTGGTGGGGGTTGTACCACCAATTTGAAAACGACAAATAGTAATTTGCATCATGCTGCGGCCAAAGGGTTGGAGCATTTGATGAAGAAGGCGTTGGACGAGGAAAATAATGATGTTGTGGTTGTTGAAGGGGATGGGAATTTCACGGATACTTTCTCAGGCTCGTTGGAAGACTTGGTCAATACATTTGACGAAAAGATTACTAAATGTTTTAACAATTTAGATGAAACGACGGATAAGCTAGCTCCGGTACAAATGAGATCTCAGGAGGAACTTATGAACGATTGTCAGTAAGTGAAATAAAGTCTTGTGTCTAGTCCAATCTAGCTTTAATTTCTTTTTATGTTGGACCGGATAAAAGTTACGACACGATCATCGGTATATCTAATGAGTAACAGAAAAGCATGATTCTGTTGATGATTTCATGATTCATACGTCATTTTCTCCACTTGGTAGAGGTGACTTTCCTTCCGGTCAATCAATAGAAATGTATACGTCAGACTTGATAAATCAGCGCGATGAATTTTTATTGATTCTGTTCTGGCACTGGCATTTTAAATACATATGACGATTTGAGGCAAAAGTAAGAAGTGTCTACACAGTAAATATTCCTGTTACCTCACTTTTTGATTTAAAGTTATTTACCTATGATATGCTACTAACGGTTTAATGTCACAATCGTGGTACTTCCTAGGAAAAGGATGAAAAAGCAATCGAATCTTCTATCTTCACTTTTGTTTGACATTTTCGGAAGTGCTATTCGTTTGAAAAAGTATGAAATGTATAGTATGGACATTTAAAGCTAACCATTTTAAGATTATTATGACTCGAATCTTTATAATAATGATAGAATTTAGAATATCATTTTACATAACGCGACTGAATGTCACTGACTCTCAACTTGTATTATTGCATGTTGATGAGTGGAAAAGTAGCAGTAAAAAGAATTAACCTTCGGTAATGAAACGAAGTGAATTTAATTAAGGAAATTGAATTAGGTAGCAAATATTATAGGAACACGCTTGCTTAATATATGCTGGAAAAAATTTAATTAGGCACTGAACATGGAAGACACATTTCAACATTTACTTACAAATAGGTATACTGTATAGTGTATCACTGGTATTCTGCGCTTGATAATATTATCTTTATTATCTTTGACAATAATGTCAGTAAATGATAAGATAAATTATTACTTCTTTGAAAAACAATAAAGGGTTTAATTACAGTTTTTCCAATAAGTCTATATATAGACTAAACTAGGATTATATCTACAACTTGTAATTGTACTCTAGTCGGGGTTCGTTAGTACCATGAAATATCAAACGAGATGAGGACTTTATCAATTGATCAATACTAGCATAGATAGCTGTTGAAAAGTGAATAACTGAGTTGATAAATTATCTTAAAAACCCTACAATTCTGCACCCATGCCCGTGTATACCTTATAATTATAAATTAATGCAGTATATATCTCCCTCCTTGAATGGATCCCCATGTCTGCACTCTGCATTACAGTGAATTGACAGGAAGCGAAAGACTAATTTATTAGTAGGCTAGTCTTTAATAAAGGTTAATCAAGCGTCCAGAAACAAGCCTCGGTCGTAGTATAAAGGGCGAGGCCCCATGCGTTTTTGGACAAATTACTGATTCATTATGCCATGAAGTGATTTAGAACTAAATTCAACCACCCTCCTTTTGCCATATATGATACTTACAGTGTACAAAACTTAATTCTCATCCTCAGTTTATTTAATCATCATCATCATTATCCATCCGTCCTATCCTACCTTCTATAGGTACAAAATAATGATCAACATGCGTCAAATCAAGGTATATTTGTACTATATGACTGCAACTGCACCATGCACTCTCGATCTGCAAGAAATGCTAACGGAGATTAAATAGTCGAGGCAAACAATGATCCTATTTAGTATTCCTAACTAAGCAAGGACACTGATGTACCAATTAACAAATGACTATATATTTACTCCTCCTATCCAGTCACTTTCAAAACTTGGAGATCTCTATCTAATTAACTATCAGCTTTTATTTGAACATGGTTTGGTAACTCAAAACTCTAGTCAAAAGGTTTTCCTTGGTTTGTGGTTCATTTGCATTCCATTATGCACATTATAGAATGTGTGAATCATTATCATTAGCAACTCCGTGGGATGCAGCCTCCATGGGGTGTTTATTTTAAACAAGTTTAAAAAAATCCTAACACCTGTGTTCTTAGCCCATGTAATGCTATTTTTTATGGGGTCCTCTGGTGCTAATTATTATGATATCATGAGAAGCAGGAACTACAGGAAGCAAAACTTTAGTTTAAAAATTCTGGAATGAAGACAGATAAGCGGTTTGCTAAGTCATTTTTTTTACTACACAGTAAATTCTAATAAAATTTTTTATATCCTACACTTTCTAACCAGCTAACAAATCTTGACACTTGACCCATAAAACTAAGCACTATCCTAATATTTCCTTGTCATCTGGTACGTGAGATAAGCGGAGGTCCCAAATATAATATTATGAGTAAATAAAACTTTAAATCTCTTCCTAATTGGATTTCCTTCGCCTTCACCATAAAGTACGAAGTACGTAAATATGTACCTGCTAGAGGGTCATTACTTTGCATAAGAACATTACACCTGCGAACGCTGGGAAACCCAAAGTCTTCCGGCTAATTAAAGATTAATTAGTCAGGAATTTTACGTGGGACATCCATCCTCAGAAAAATGCCTGGAAACACTATGTCATCCCTTCACAAAGCGTCAATGCCTTTAAACACGAATTGCATACAGACTAGATTTTAAAATGTATAGTATGTTTAAGTTCTGAACAGGTAAAAGCAGGTGGCAGGTGCTCTCTTGCTAATGTAGAAACTAGAAACTCTTCATTACTGTCACTGTACTCCATGAATTTCATTAAAATATCCCCTTACATTAAGCTCATCCATTAGACACTTTGGGTGAAATATAACTTCAAGTTGCCATTATTTTAGAAGCTATACCTAATGCTATTATCATGCAATAGGAACACGTTCGGGTTTAGAGCTTGGGTATGCCTGTGAGCAAGACAACCAACAAAGCGACATCATAATATCTCGTTTTTGGTAAAGTTTTTCCAAGCATGCGATTTCTCGCAAATAGCTCGGTTCAGTTAAAATACCAATCTTCCCACACCCGATAACGATACCTGAAACTCGACTCTTTACCCAACCTGCCAAAAAACACTGGTATTTTATCTAAAAATCCATCCATATCCCACCTTGTTTCAAGGCTTGATCCTGTCCAAATAAGTCTTGTCGATCGTACCTTTCCCAGTAGGAGTTTAGCTTAGATGCATGGGCTTCATTATAATGGAGTTCAGAGTTCTCCTACAGTCAGTTTGAAGTTTTGTTGGATACACATCACATGAAAGTTACTACTTAGTACAAACACACGTATACCTGAAAACGTGGAAACGGTGAAAATATTTAGAAGCACCCTCTCTGAACCCATGTCATGCGATACCATCCCCCTCCTGGTTTCACCTCGTCTGCCTTGGCCTTAGTTATTCTATATTTAATGTGGATGGGCATTGCTCTGCTACACAAGTTTATACAGCCGGAATAAATTTTCTGGAGTTTCTACTCTTTAGAATACCCAAACCGGGTAGTAGTAGTATGACAAATGTATTTATTCTTTGGGTAGGAATGCACAGTTTCTATATCCACACATAAGAAGCATTTTATTATAACCTTATCGATCCTGATTCTGAGTTAGTTGGAGTTGTACTAACTTTCCTTCCTTCAAATATTCCACATGGATGTATATGCTTCTCACTTTCGCTCAGCGCCAGCGGTCTAGTCTTAGCTCTGGGTGGGTTCTGTACAATTTGCAAGGAGCTGAATGAAGCTATACCGAACGATAAAATAAATACCAAACTCTTGCTTCTGTTTCCAAATATTAAGACTACGACAGGTACTTCCAAGGTTCCACACAGTACGTCAAGTAAAGCGATGAGGTGATGGCAGAAGTGGACATTAACCAGTACATGTGCTTGTCGGCGAGGACATGGATTGCATACGGATAGCTGATTTTATCTGTGCAGTTCTTGCGTTTCGATTTGATTCCCTTCGTTGGCATCATTATCATTTCCCACAAAGGTCTCTTAATTTCTTCCAAGATTATTCTTTATCTCGTTTCTTAAGTAGTCTGTGAAGCAGACCAGACCGTTCCTAAAAGCTTTCTTCGGTATATAAATAATGATTTCCCTTTTTATTTTCAGCCAATGGTGGTCATTTAGTAGAATGAAGCTGAAGAATAATTTACGCGTGGTACCTTTGATCCCTTTACTTTAAGCAAGGGTTTGAGTATGTAGCATGATCTTCTTGAAGTGATATGATAACCTTTTCACTAATGGCATCCTATTTAACTATGGATGAAAATGTTTTTTAAGTCTACGTGCCCTGCCCTTTTGTCCACACTTAATGATACAGCCTCAACTGCGTGAATATGTCCCCCTTTTGTACGTGTGTCTGCCGCTGCCAAAAGAAGTACCCCATTACTCTTTGAAACCTAGAAAGTGTAATATTTCGCTAGCTCTTTCTGTTTGGCAAAGCCTTTTACACAATCGCAAAAATGAAACAGGTTCGGTTGGATGGAAATCCATATAACAGAATCACTCCCATTTATCTGTGAGTGTATCTAAACCGTAGGTCGTACATGTATCTCCGGATTTGGATTTTGTTTCCGTGTGTTTTAGAGCACTATAGAGAGTAGGGAAATGGCAAGGGACGGTCTTTTACCAACTGCGCCACATTCATGCACTTTCAACTATAACAAAAACCCTTTTAGGATTCTACAGTACAGTTCTACGTTCCCTTCTATGTTTTTGAGTAGTTTCTAGCAGTTCTAATCAACTGGAACCAACACGGCCACGGCGACATGTAATTTCCTCTAGAAACTAATGTCGAGTGTTTTTTGTATTTTCTGTACTAATGTACAATTCATGCTGATGACTCGTGGCTGGTTTATAAGTAGAACTAACGCAACAGTCGACAGTATAAGTGTATGACGGATTCACTGATCCTTTAATGCATAGCATAACCTTTGTTAATTTGACGCTTTTAAACGCAAAATTAATAATTCTCTCGGGTATTTAATGTTTCAAACCTTTTGACGAGCGATTTTTATCATCAGGATATGGGTATAATAATGGAATAATAAAATGGTAAGAGAAAGTACCGTCATATTCTGAAAGTATCTTTCGTTAGCATATCATTTTCAGTCTTTGAGTTGGATATTAGTGATTTAATGATCTACGGTTTAAACTAAATTAAATAATTTAACATTACGAAGCATACACCAGGCACTTTTTTTGGCCTGCTGACACAAAATTTAAAAAAAGATACGCATGCATACGTCCATTGTAATAAAAGTTAATAAAAGTAAGAGTTGAAGGATGTCCATTAACTTCTAAATGGACACGCTTAAAGTAGAATAATAGCAGTGAGCTGTCATCATTTGTATTCTGTGTTATGTATTCACTAACTGGAAGGAAAGCATGTCAGTTATCACGTCGTCTTGTTTTATCTCTATCCTGAATTTTTGGGAAATCGTTTACTTGTTTATTTACTGTCCGTAAACTGTGAGCTATCACACCAGTTTAGTGTAGACGTTACTTTCAATGACATTTTGTTTGATTGAAGGACAACACCACGCTTTACTTTCTTTATGCGAAGAGAAAGACCGATTGAACGAAAGGAATAGTTCTGTGGAAATTTTAAACTTGTCGTGTAGAATGTTAAATCGATATTCAGTAAAGTAAACGAATGTACATCGATGCAAAGATGGTAATGAATCCCTTCCATTTCCCAAATCCTGAAACCAATGCAAAGCTGAAAAAAGTATTAAACTTCTTTCCAAGGAGTCACTTTTACTACCTACACTGTTTTGACAAGTTATGCAAAACAAATTTCATTTGAAGAGTATGAAAGGCTGATACAAATGCAAGAAGGGATCTTGTTTATTTATTTTTCATGGTTTATTTCACAGTAGAAGTTGTAGCATTCCAACTTTCTACGAAAACACAGAAACCTTCTAATACTGAAGCAGCAGTATTACTATGGTTGAATTCCTTCATTGTTAGTATCTCTGTCTGTCTGCAGAAAGTGTAGTGCCAAACTGCATAATCTTGAGCTTGCATTTTATCTCAGAGTTATAGAAAAAAGTAGGCTTACTTACAGATACAGGATGCTTTATGCAGACAGAAATGTGAGGTAAAAAGGTATACAGCTTGACTGGTTGGGTTCGTTGCGTTGATTGCAAAAATATGGAATCTTAAGTAAAAAAGAAACAAGAGTAGTAAGTACAGGACGGAACTGCATATGCAATGCATGGCTGATAACAGTTTTACGATCTTGCTGATTTAAATAATTCCTACGTTTACATTTGCGAAGCTCAGCATATAAAAAAGGTTGCTCTGTGAGTTTTAATTTGGGTTTTATCATAGGTCCAGCCAGCTACAAGGATTATTTAACCTTATTTAATACCACATACCCCTTCTATATGAGTAAAGTTGGTTAGTATTAGCTTTCATGCGTGTCTATTTTTAGGACGACTTATATGTCTTGAATTTCCATACTAATTTCCTAGGACTTAGAACTATGCAAATTCCTTATTGAAAACAACTAAAGTCAGCTCAAGGAAGTGTGAGGCAAAAGCTTTAGTAAAAACTCTAAAAATCTGAACGAAACAAACAACAAGGTAAGTCCTCCGTACTCGTACTTTTATCTTCTTCACCATTTAAAGCTCTATTGTCCTTGAAGATCTTCTTCACTCAAAGATTTACACTTTTCATTAAAATGAAAGTAATTTCGTAGCATCCGAAATGGAAATGGTGTTTTAATCTTTTTCCTGCATCAACTCTTCTGCTGAATTCATGCAGTAGTAGTGGTATTACAAAATATTCTAACGAGATAAAAGCTTTTACGTTCTACGTAGAAGCCAAGGGGATTAAGGTCGGCTGCAGCTCGAATTATTTCATTTCCGATTCTGCAACACCTGCTGTTCTTTTTTCATTTCATGGAAGAAAGAATAAATCTGATATGCCATGCCATCCACACATTCACCATCACCAGAGTAAAATCATTATTTCATTTCGGCAGAAACAGTAGACGACTACAGGGATATGTATGTCTCATGGCTAAACGGCTTACTCCTCACTTGCTTCCTTTCTCCAAAAATGAATATGCAAACTTTTATTTATGCATCACTTAAATTAGATACGAATATGAGTAAAGAGCGCTGTCGCCAATCTGTGAAAAAATATTATAGAATTGTGATGTTGCTAATTCTTTGTTAGCTTTTATTATCAGGCAAGCATTTGTGTAAAGCTGAAAAGATAATTTATGGTGGGTATCAGCCGCACACACACAAGGTCCTCCTAGCCTCAAAGCAACAACCATGTAAACTATTGAATAAAACAGAATTTTAGCCTTTTGTGTTTACAAAGGGATTTTTTTATAAAGGGCATTCATTACTTGGGCAACTTTCCCATAGCTTTTTATCTGGTTCAACATTGGCAAAAGCTCGAGCATGCAATACTAACAATAACTAATAAATGCACAATGTTAAGTAGGAATAGGAACTACCGTATCTGTACGGTAAGAAAGAACGAAGATTACTCGTTTTTTGTAACACTGTAATATTAAAAGTTTTATCCTTTTCTGGGCAGTAAAATAGATAAATGAGCTGCAGCAAGTATACCACAACCAAGCAAGCAATGCAATAATGTGGCGCCTTGCACATCCAACCAGTAAATAAAACCGTAGAGTTAATACTTTATTGAAGGTTTTTACTACTTAAAGGCCCATTTGGCAGAAAAAGAGAGAATCGAGGTGGATTTTTTGATATGTAGGTAGATGTAGACGAGGTTCTAGTTTTAGATTGGGTCATAAAAGCAAAAGCTGAAGGTACTGAAGTAAACCTGAAATAATCTCTGTAAATGGCATATTTTTTTAAAAATAAATATAATTTGATTAGTCCATGATTCAGAAAATTGTTGGTAGTAAAGCACAGTGTTTGCTACAAATTATGTCATCTGCTTTTTAGGTCCATCCAGATCTACCTGTGCTTTAATGATTTATTGGGACAATTAATTTATATTGCGCCTACGTATATGGATGAGGATTCAGGGGAAGGAAATTAGTTGGAAATAAATTACTAAAGACTCTACAGGTAGTAAGCGACCGGATATTAACCTCAGTAATCTCATTTCTGAACGTGTGGGCTAATTTGAACTCTGATGAGTTGTGCTGAAGGTAGAAGTTTTAAATTAGAGTCGAGTGAGCAATTAATTACGCCGTGATGGGAGGGAATGGTGATTTGGGATTATGGCTACAGTGACAAATAAGGGAATGAACTTGATGAATCGTTAGGACCTTTTAGGGTACTATTAATGGGAGAAGAAGATCGCAGCGGGGTGGATTTTACGCCTTGACCGTATGCCTGCAGTTGGTGGGCCGACTCCGAATCTGGCCAAGCCTAAGATCTATAGGTTTAAATAAGCCATATTTGAGTTGGGTTTAATCCTTTAATCATTGAATTTATAATTGCGTACACGATTCATTTACCTGTGTATACACTAAAAAATACCTGATACCTCAGTTCCGTAGAATGCCCAAAGCTTAATTTAGTCAGAGAAAATGTTCCTCCTGTTAGCTATCTATTTCATTTTTGTTTATTTTCGAATAGCTTTATTTTCTTTAATTAAAATTGCAGGATTAAAACCCAGAGATTTGTGGATTTAGTTTATAACTAATAATTTGAAATACTGCTTCAAAAGGCATTAAGGACTGACTTAGCCGAAAGCCAAGTTCTACTTGTTTTATGGAGATCTACCTGGGTCACAAGTCTCAACGCAGAAAATTGTGTACTCCTTACCTCTAGATTTTTATCATTCATCGCGTAATTAGTTGTATTTTGGCATTAGACCGAAGAACTGTCAACCTCCGTTCCTCCTTTATAAGGTATTGTTCAATTAAATTTCTGTGTGCGGAACAGAGTTTCATTAATCAGCCCCTAGCCCATAGCCCCGAGCCAATCTTCTTTTATTCCCAAACTTGTTAGAGGAAACCGCATTAAACCTTGGTCTTCCTACCGATACACCTTAAGATACTTCTTCACATGATTATATCCGTTCTTAGCTAAAAAGCCAACTCAGCCAGACTAACTCCATGCTATCTAAACTATGGAAGATCTTGTCCTTTTAAAGGCATTCTCATTGCGTACTTTCATCCCAAAATAGCTATCCCTTGTTTTTACGATATCCTTCCCAATAACGATACCAATTCCGGAGGAAAGCCACTTAAAAAGATAGTTAACATTACTCTTTTCTCAAACGGAAAAGACGCAAATAAGACAAAGGGAAAGGAAGCAACTTATGACAAAAAAAAATTCCTCACGGATTAAATGTCTTTCTACAGCGGAGTTCGGATTCAATGACAAAAAAATCTTGTTCGTCCTTTATGTAGTCCTAGTTAGTTAGTCGACGAACAGATATCTCGTAAAGTAAATGGTGATTTCAGAGTCTGGACCAGAGAAAAACTAGGTTGAGCTGCAGAATAGTCTCCAAGTCTCCAGAGTAAAACAATGAATCAAAGTGTCACATTCACTTTGATAAAAGTTAGAATGACCCAAGCCACAAAGATACTGTCTGCCTTCCTGGCTAACTGACTTAACTTCAAAGCCAAGCCAGAGCCAGTCAAAGTAGACTTTTCAGTATATGAATGAAGTGGATTCTGGTTAAAAGCAGAAAGTAAAAAGTGGATAAAAGTGTGTGTAATAGGAGGATTGTTTTATCTTTTCAATAAAAGATGCATTGGATTCGTTTAGTTGGACGATCCACTTTGCTCATCCTGGTCCATTCTTCCATCTATTTAGGACACCCAAATGCCATTCCATTTTCTGTAACTTTATCTCTATCTTTGTGGTAAGAAGTGGAAATCGTAACTTATCCTCATACGACCTTATACTATCTTTCTGTACTTTTCAGCCCGTAAACTGACTTTTACACAGTAGTAGCGTAATAGGTATCTCATGATGTAGAGATTCGGTCAGAAGATACCTTACTTTACCGACTTTACCCATATCATGACAGCAATTTACATCCTGGCTGCCTGCACGCTCAGTCCGTAAAAAAACTTGTCCACCTGAGTCTTTGGAAAGAAGAAAGATATTCTTGAAAAAGCGTTGCGAAATTCGCTTACCCTTTTATCTCTTTCTTTGAAGAATATGAAAAGAAACCCAGCGTGACAACTTTTATGCCATGCCTCATCGTATTCGCTATGTCGTTTATTGTCGTAATTTTGTCGGTTCACTATTGTAAGTTCGTTTCATGCTCGAATAAACTTTTGTAGGTAGGCGTCTAGCCAAAATTTGGTTTTTTCTGCCGGTTTGGCAAGTTTGACAACTTCTGCAAAATAAAGAACGCTTAAGAAAAATATTATTGAATTGTACACGTCTGTCTGCATTTGCATCTAAAGTATTAGATACGGTTTAGATAGTAACTCGGGTGTGGGCTTGTTTGACAATTTGGGCTTCCGGTTTGCTAGCTCTCTTCTAAGAGTTGTTCGGCTGGGTCTTGTTATTATTGAGTTATTAATTCGGTTGAACAAATATCTGAGTTGCTTGTATTTTTAAGTTGAATTTAATCTTACTATATACTACTACCCCTGTCTTTAACTGAATATTTTTGTAATTTACTTTGTATTCAACTATCTGTGCCTCTGAAATTAATTGATTTCAATTTGCTATCACGCGAAGCTTCATCACATATATTTCGCACGCTATCTGAACTATTACTATATAATTGCTAAAATATGAAATCAAGCTGAAAGTACCATTTTTATTCTATAGCAAACTTGATACGAATCTCGGGGAAAGATCGCCCAAGTACCAACTGCTACATAGATAGTTATACTGTTTTATTTCTTGTTCATTGATTTTCTTTAACTTCGAGCATTTATCACAAGTTCAAGAAAAAAACTCTGCATCGCCCACACTCACCCTAATGAGATCAAGATCGAAAGATCATAAACTGAGCCAAATAATGTAGAGAAAGCTTGCAAGGGAAAAGTATAATGATTAGAAGATGAAGGTAATCAATTAAAAGCAAGGCAAGCCCATCCAATTCCTTCTCCAGCACGAAGAAAGCCCATGAGTTCCAAGGATCGTGTGAAATTATTACGGAAATTATTATTATTTCCTTGTTAGTTAACTCTGTCAAGGGTAACTTTAGTAAGAAGAACCCCTATAACTACTGGGCAAAGGTGACTGACTGTAAGGATACCTAATAATTCTATTCATAACTCATAGCATAAGAAGAATAAACGGTAAAGTAAAGGGAAACGAAAGCTTTGGTTTGGTTATACTAGCAACTGGAAGCAATGTTTTTTTATTTCTGGTCCCAACTAAATTTTTGCAAGAAAAGTTGCAATCTTTCATTATATTGCGCCTTAATTAAGTTCCAGTTCCCAGTAAATGTTAAACTAAATCTAAACTTTTTCGATGTGAAAACGATGCTAAATTGCAAACGGTCTTTGAAAACTGGTTTATGAGGTACTGTATTTGGTATATACGCTAAAACTTCTAAATTCTCCAGGTAGTAGTAAAACGAATGGGATCCTACAGTCAGTACGCTTGAAACTTAATCCATTAGCAATAGAGTTCTTTCCTGGGCTTGATAAACTACTTGCTTATGCTGGATGGATGTAGGTTAACGCTAAAGTTTTCTGCTGAACTCCTGAACAAGGTAGGATTTAAGGGATTCAGTTCTGTAGGTTGATACTCAAAATGCCTCGCTCGAACCCTTGACGTCATCTACTTATTTTGCCTTTGTGATTAGTCCTGAAAGTGGGAGGTGAATTTTTTAAAGATTTTTTAGCATTTTTTAGGTGCGTTGTGTAAAATAAGTCCAAGAAGATTTTCTGAGATACAACTTCATTCATCGTTTTATCAGCCATTAAAAAATAATAAAAATAAAAACTTAAACTTTAACTTGCTGATAGCCAAGCCTTAATAGTTAAATAAATATATAGATAGTTAAAGAGTTAAATTATTCTTCGTGTCCCCCACCCGGACAACCATCACTATCTTAAAGTATGTAGTACTGGTTTATAGGATTCAGCTTTCTCCATTACAACTGCAGTAATACGACCATTACCATTCCATTGTTATTGCATGCACGCATATGGTTTTTCCTTGAAGGTTAAGGAAACAAGAATCGTTCACTATGCGTTTTATGAGATCAGTTTACCAAGCTGTCTCGTTTTATTTGTGGCATCCCAAAGAAACTATTCTTCTCCACAGAAGACTTGTCATTGTTATGGGGTTGTAATCACTTGGGAGAGATAATAAAAGACATGATCATTCTTCAAAATGTGCACTCCAGAGTACACTGCAATTTTCCTTGAGACAAAGTAACGTAACGAAAGACAGGCAGTATATATTTTACAACCGTTAGGCTATTTTAAGCATAATCTTCCCATTACTCCTTGGGCATCTTCCAGGTATCATAAAGGGTCTTATGTCTAGAGCTTTAGTACCTAATAAACTACCTGAGTTGGTGTCGTAACTTCCTTAACATAAAAAAGTACCCGAATCAAATATTTGATTAAGTAAAATAATGACTGCTGCCTTTTCTCTTATGCAGGATGTGGTGGACGATCACAGGCAACTACGGAAACATTCTACCTATCGACTGGTCCAAAACCTATGCCAGGAAACTACAAATCCCTACACTTAACTTGAATGAGCAGGTAAAATACTCCATGATTACCTTTTGGTTATTAAAATACGGAATATTTATGCAAAAATTGTGATTCTCGTCAATTGTTTGCCTCTCATTGACTTTAAAATACATCATCACTTTTCATACCCATGATTGTTTTCACTAAATTACGTAGACCTTGGCTTCTACCAAATGTAAGGTCCCACCGGCTAAAGCGATGTGAAATTAGGATTATTATGCTAAAATGCTTTTAAAAACTCGAGATAATGACGAATATGTAATATGTATTAAATACTAAGGGGCTGAATGACGTGTGCCGTTTATCCTGCAAAAGATTTATGCATACAGGAAAAAATACGGGGTTTTTTCTCGCCTAACCTTTGATTTTTACCCTAAAACACGATTTTGAGAATGAAGCGTATAGAAGGGGTAAAAAGCCTAGCACGTTAAAGTAAAAGGCCAGCAAAAATCTTAAATGCCATCCCATGACCTATTATCATGATCGATTTCAATTCATACAGAGTGTTTTACTTTAGTCAGAACTCATGTTTCGTGTGTAATGAAATCTTTGACTTTTAACGTATAGTGCACCCAAACTGGAAGATTGATAATAATGAATGTACCCTTACGGATGGATTCAGTATCTCAGTTAATTCATCAAGCATCAGTTTATAGGAGAATAACATTGTAAGAATAAAGTAAGAACAAATCGACTGAAAGACTATCGCATCGTTTTATCTCTTGGTAAAAATATGATTCCATACGTACCATATACTTATTTTTCTCAGTTCCATATCAGTAATAAAATGTACTCCGGATAAAAACACAAGGTTGCATTACATTTTTGCAATGATGGTCACATATGGAACTCTTCTTTTGATATAAAATCTACTGACTGACAGAGATAAAGGACCCGTAATCGTAAATTTTGGAAATTAGAATCCCCATGTAACATTTGAGCTCACCAACATATTCATGTTCATGTTGCGAATCTCCAATGCTTTTTCGACAGATAGACAGCTCGAAACCATGTGGGGCCATTAAGGGTTGTAAGTATTTCTTGCGAAGAAGAATAATAAATTGAACATGAAAAATATGGTGCCATCATCCATTTTATTTTCTGTTTGTATCAAACCAACCTCTTTCCTGTCTGTCTTCTTTTGTGTGCTTTGCTCTTTAGTCTGTCAGATCAGATAACGTAGAATGAAAGTGGTCTGAATTATAGTCCTAGTCTCTCTCATTTATGAAACTGTGAGGACGAGCAGTTAGTATAGGGATAGTATAAAGTCAACTTGCTAAGCTGGTCTTAATATATCTTAGCTGTTTGATGTTCCTTGTCATTTGTGGGTGGATTTAGCAAGATTTAAGAGGGTTTACTCAGCTTGCAAACATGTTTGAGATAGGCCATAATCAAATACAGTCAGAAAGGAGGATTATAATGACAGGTCAAAATGGAATGACATAGTGTAGGATGACACAAAATTCCTGAGAGAAATATGAATCTTCAGACAAGCGCAAGCTATGCATTTTTGAGAGATGAGCCCAATGAGCTGTCGTAGTCTTTTATATAGCAAGTAGTGAACTTTGAATAGGAGAGGCCCATAAAATGTATATAATCCGACCTCATGTCGTGGTGATGATAGATAAAAATGGAAGCTGTAAATTAATCAATTAATCAATTTCAGTTGTATTGGGGGTGTATATACGTTTAAGGTTCAATGAACGATCTTTCGTAGTTTCAAGATCTAAGATAAAAAGCTAATAAAAATATGTACGCACACCCCCTTATAAAATCTAGGTGTGAAGTGACAATTTTGGACCTCGCTCAGTCAGGTTATAGGTTACTCTTTAATATGAATGAACTGACGATGCATCGCGATGGTGTTTGTGGTTATAACGTCGCTTCGCAGCTATGTTTACTTGGTTGTTAGATGTTAGTGAAATGACGCAGAAAGTATCCAAATTAGATTCTTCCCATCATTCGTCTAGATCGTACCTAATGCCCGTTTTGTTTTTAGGTCAACAGAGTTCCTGCAGAAGAAGAGTACAGCAGTTTAAGTGATGAGGATGAGGCTGTAGCAAATGATTTGGACATGCATTCATTAATCCTTGGAAGAAGTCATGAGCCTGAGCCTGAGCCTCCGACTGCCGATGAAGTTATCAAAGAAATTGACTTCATTATGCAGGTTAGTTTGGTTGCCTGATCGACATACTTACTGATCGTTTGTACAGTACTTTCGCCAAACTCCATAATAAACCTACCTAAATATTGTAGAAGGAACTATTTTTCCATGCCAAAATGTCAATACCAATGCCAGTTGCATTAATTTGGGCTCTTTATTTACTTCCCCTAGTAGCCGCATCGTAAATACCAATTTTAAGGGTGTACAATTTAAACCCAATAAACTGGGTAGTAATAAATAAGGGAAAGCCTACTGGAATTCATAAAAGATTGGTTCTAGTTAGCGAAACATGATGATGACTTCCCAAAGGGATGAGCTAATGAAAAGTAAATGACTTTGATTCCCATCGTAAAGTTTTTATTTATTTTACCCGATTCATACCATCCTTTGATGCCGGACGGATGAGTAAATTAGTAAGCTAGCTAAAGTTAAAATTATATGAAGTGCATTTTACAATATCTCCTCTGGAGAATACAATCGTAGCTACATTTTATTGAACGAATATCACGTCTAAATGTAAGTAAAGTTGCTGGGTTGCTTATTTATTGAGACGTTAACAGAAAGAGCCTTTAGAATGGGTAGAAATAGGGCATAAAATGCTTGATATTTCGGTCGGCGTCGTGAATCCCATTGAGAATAATATTAAAAACATGGGAGAAAGAGAAATGGAAAGTAGAATGGATTGAAATGAAACCAATAAATTATGATTAGTTTCCTCTTTTTTGGTAATTCTCACAGGAAACTCCGGAATCGGAATGTTGTTCTGAAGGGTCTTCTGGAAACTGCAGCTGTCAGGAGAGGAGTGAAAAGGGCAGATTCTGCTCAGCCCCTTTCTACCAAGAAAGTAATTTTGCAACCGTTTTTCTACTCTCCATTTATATTTCTGCAATAAATAAACCTTTTCAATATTACATACACGCTTCCCTTTTATATAAAAATAAATAAATACATAAGAGACCTGACCATTTACCCTAGCTTTGTTTTGGTATAAACTGCAGCTAATCCTAATCTACGACCCCTTTAATGTCCAATTGCAGTATTTCATTACTCTTTGCAACCGTTTAGTTTCCCCGAGTTGAGCCTTCTTGTCAACTTCATTTATATACTTTCTTGGATCCCTACTTTTGCATGTTCTTGCTTAAGTGACTTTCTCCAAGTCTTGTGAACTTGCATGCCATGCAAATTTAATTAACTCCGCTCAACTAGTTAGTTAGGGTTTGGCAGAGACATACATCAGGACCAGAAGTTGGTTAATAAAACCATACTGGAATGAATGATCTTTTACCATTAATGGATCCCTGGACATAGCAAGCACATGCATAACTGAGTACCCTAAATCTTCACCCGTACCGCCTTATACGTGATAAAAAGTATCTTTAACATGGGAGAGATACCCTTTTTAACATGCGTAAAGGATAGGCGTGCGGTGTAATTAACGAGGGCGTCTTATGGGCGCAGATTTAGGGATAAATTGAAAGTCTGCAGAGGTAGGTATATTCTTATTTCCCTTGACATTTCCACAGAACTGAATGAGTTGACATCAAACGAGCTGAATGAACTTCTACTGGAGCTTGAAGCACAAATCAAAGACTACTCGGAAGTTCTTATAGCAGAATTGGCTCTGAGGGATGAGCTGGAATTTGAAAAAGAATTGAAAAATTCCTTCATATCCCACCTACTCGCTGTTCAGACCAAGAGGCGACAGCATAATTTGGACAGGAAGAAGAATAAGGTTGGAGAAAAGGGGCCTTCCAATGGACCTCAACAACAGCAGCATCATCAGTCCAAGGTGAATCAGGCTTAACTTTTTTTTACAGTACCATGTCTGCAGGACTTTTACTCTCGGTAGTAGGAGAGATATATGTAGTTTGTCTGCAGTTGTGCCAATTTTTTGCGTACCCATGAAACTAGAGCAGAAACTAACGATGCAGTGGTTGATCTTATTATACACAGTAGTTGAGCAGTAAAGATTGAGAATCCAAGGAAAGTCTTAAGATGCATTATATGAAGGAAAGCTTTCTTTTACCAGAGATTTCTTACTATTTCTTGGCCAAAGTTTTTGCTTAGGTGTCATTTTATATGCATTCATGCATAATATTGTAGCCTTCGTTGTCGCCAGTTATGTTTATTCATATTGCAATTTGTAGAGCGAAAGTACGTAAGCGAATCATCATCACTCAGTGTACATACTATATGATAGTCTACTTAATGAAGATGTGGGTGGGGGTGGCTGAGAAAGTTTTTTCCATGTAGAGATTTTGGCAAATATTGGGCACAGTGAAGCGTAGCGTATCTATTCTGCTACATGGAACGTCGGTTCGGAAATGTTGGAATATTACTGTATAAATTCCAGACAAAGTTTGTAAAACTTTCCAGTTACAGAATGACTGAACCAGAAGAGAGTTAACCGTTCCGAATAGATTTAGTATTTGTTGAGATTCCATAGACGCATTGCTATTTGTTGATATTTCCCCGATATGATTCTGTGCTTTCTCTCTCAGGGATCAATTTATTTCGTCGTATCTTTTTATCTACATAATATTAAGGTCGTTTCTTTCTCTAAGGAGAAAGTATTTGGGCTAAGAACTCAGTTGTAGGAATATAATACCCGATATTCCCGAAATACAGTATGTTGTGTTATTGAGGATTTTGAGAGTCAAAAGTATAGAAATAGGCGTGACTACTATTCGAAATGGGTTGTTATTTTAGAGGGGCTGTAATTCAGAAATATACGGTGAAAAGGATTTGGCATATGGGAGAAGAGGGCAGTTAGAAGTTGAAAAAATGAGACAGGCTGGTGGTTTGGCAATGAGTTTGGCCCCTGCTGGTACTGCATGTAATGGAGACGGAGAAAGTTAATAATGCATTCCTTGAATTGTATGAAAATGTCTAGAATCTGATTGAATATGAATAAATAAAGTAGAGTAGAACTAAACCTTCAATGACTGTGCCTGAGGTAGTTAAACCTCTTAAGCTGAAAATAGTAATAATTAATTATGCATAAGGGATGGGGTCGCAATCATATGATGAACTTTCGCAATGCAGAATCGCAATCTTTCTAAAAGATTTATCATGTCTTATATGATATTATAGAATGCACATGCACAATGTGTAACGGAGTATTTATCCTTTAACGCTGGTTTTCTATTTCCAATTACAGTATCTGACGACCGTCATTCCATACCATGCCCACAATGGACCACCTTCAAACCCCAATCTCCAAGTACTCATTAAGAGTAAGTGCTCCATGACACAATCATGATAGCATATTTATTTTCTTAACCCCTAACAAACGATAATAAGTAGCGTCTGAAGAAAGTTTTAATGTCTTTTTTGGACAGAATTGAACAAAACTCTTACTTGTTGGGGTTTAAGCAAATTAATGAAGCTATCATGTAAGACATAGTTGTTTGCTAATTAATGATTGTATGATTGCATCTTTTCCAGTCCTGAAAGCTATAGAGCAAGACAGCCCTGCCGTGCCCACTTTGCTAACTGATTACATCCTCAAAGGTAGGTACTACTGGTTCAAATCACTCTATCTTAATGGTATTAATTATTTGGCAATAACATGGTTGTAATTAAATTCACTCGGTTTATCTTACAGTTCTCTGCCCAACGTAAAACTGAAGACCTAATGCGTCAACGTCGTACTCAAGTCAAGATTAACACGACCATTTGTAGTAATAGCTTCTACTGTTATAAAACAAACTGATGAGGATGCACTTTTTCCACGACATTTGAGGTAGTATACTAAAGCTATCGCGTATAAATGCTACTCATCTTTATCAGAGTCAAATCAATAAGGAACACTTCATATTACAATGTCTGAAATCTGACATTCAAATCAATCATAGCAAGAGTTGCAACATAAACGCTGTTCTATTGATGTGAGTACGAATGTCTAGAATTCATAAACTTTGCAAAAAAGCTAATTAAGGCAGCTGCAAACCCCGTTTATAATGAAAGGTTTCTTCAAAATAGTCATCGCATTTAGTGCAAACAGTTGGAAAGGGCTCTCTCACTCGTTATGTTTTTTAGTATACTTTAGAGCTTTTCAACCAGACCCTTAAGGCATTTTATGCTTTCAAAGTTACAAGTTTTCCCAGGCCATGTAAGTATGTAGGGTTGATTATCATTCAACAAAAGTTCAATTTTAATTAAGAGCTATATACTCTTCTGCCATATGTTTAATCAAGATATTTTGACAAATCGTTTTTGCCATTTATGTGTGTTCAACTTTTTGTCTGAGTATGTTTTATTCAGTCTAGTCAGTTTTAATCATAATTTAAAAGTTTCAAATCAATATTATTGCGTACCTCAATTGCCATTACCTGATTGCGCTCTGCATACGTCTAGTATACCAAGCATGAAATATACTATGTGAAGCATCGTTCCGTGAAGTGAAATATGTTTATTGTCGCGTCGTAAGAAACTGTACCATTTACTTTATGATATGAGTTACACGGGGATTTAACTTCATAAACTAGAATGGAATGAGTCAGACTATATCCTAAAAGTTAAGGTTTACTAGCGAAATATTCCAAGCTAACGCTTCGTGCAGTTAAAAACTTGCAGAATTCATTTGCTGTACAAAAAGACCTCTCAACGCTAACTAGGTATGCTATTTCCATAGTCGACGATTACATATAGAAACAAGCTGGGTATCAAGTATCAAGATATTTTAATAACTAGTAGTAGGAAAGAACTCTTGAAATGCTTGCTAGATCCCTTTCACTTTTAAATGTAATTAATCTTATACTATTTAGAATTATTGAAGCAAGATTCATTTTTGAAACTAGTCATACATACTGCTTACCACGGTATTAAAAAGTTAATGAAACCTCGCCAGCCAATATAATGTTTTACGTTTTTTATCCAAGTTCATGTCAGAGACTACACTTATGGCTTCTTGAAACACTAATGATTTTTCACCACTCCAAAATGTAAGCAATCCACTCCTAGGAGTTAATATTTGAGTGGAGTCGGGACATCTACATTTATATTAAAATAACATGAAGATTGATATTTTTGGTGATATTTCATGAGGATAGCGTAACGCATACAGTTCTCACCCTTCACTCGTTTAATCTTAGTTTCAGGCTGATGGTAAGACTAGGCTTAGAGGTGTGAAAGTTTTGGGAAACTTGTGATTTATTCTGTTTAAAGCATTTCTGAAATATTCAGTGCAACTGCGAGACTCAAGCTTGATAATCTGCTCCCAGAATTGTAATTAAAAGTTACAGTCACTGTATTAGATCTCTCGTAATATCAGATCTTATCAATTTTGCTTCAGAATTACTTTATGTAAACTTTTGTTATGAAAAATCCTTGAAAATCTGTATCTAGGATAGTATCATTCTTCAATCAACTGCTGTATTTAATTGGAATATAGCTTAGCAGTTATAGCAGCTTCTTGAATCTACCAAGTATGGTGGTATCACTAGCGATAGAAAATTGTAACGTGCAATGTCATATTGAAATAAAGCTGAACTGTTCTAAAAGAAGAAATGCATTTATTACTTTTAATACATCAGACATGAATAAAAGTGAACCATATTCGTCATCGTGTATGGTAGTTAATATTACTAATTGACCATAAAATTAAGTCATAAGTTACTTTTTCAGCAAAATAACAGCTATTTTTAACACATCTTATTCCATTGGTAGATTGCAAAATTGCATGCTTATATGACTACAATAACCGTCATACATATATTCAGTTTAGGTAATAAAAACTGCCAAAAGTTCAAGTTTGACAGAAAATTTAATTCGTTCGAGTGCAACGTAATTAGTAAATGGGAAATGTTCAAGCGGAGTTTCGAAATTAATTACTTACGCCTACAAATTGACGGGAATAATTTCACCGGAAAGCTATACTGTCACTGTACTTAATAGATCGACAATTTATCCACTGCTCAAAGGACTGATCCTATTTGGCATTCGCATCCAAGCAAGCTCTTGTTTCAAAATTTTAGGCAGTCCAGAAGTATCAAGTTTGTATTTCAAAACATTTAGCATACTGATAGTTTTCAATGTCGGTTCTGGAATAAAAAAACAATCAAAGGGAGTTATCACAATCCTTGATTTTGATGGTTTATAACATTTTAATTACTTCTCCAAGCAAGATACTTACCCATATCAAGAACAAACATATCATCATGATCAATTAGATTATTTTCCTCCATCAAATTCATTTCCCTAAGTATATTTTGATCATCATTTTCGGGTGCAACGTCAGAAGGACTGGTCCCCCCAAAGAAGAACACGCGATTTTCTAGCACTACACAACCTTGTCTTCTTCTAGGAGCAGGGCCATCACCACAAGGCAGAAGTTCTCTCCACTCACCAATTTCTGTTTTAAAGACATAATTGTTTAGCTAAATCCAAAATTAGATTCAAGTTCATAAATTAATATCTTAAATCATACCAGGATCATAACGATAGAAATCATTATAATGATCATATGTAACTCCATTATATCCTCCAAAAACGTACATAAACCCATTATGCATGAAAGCCGAGTGAGATCTTCTACCAGGAGGTGCGTCTCCATGAGTTTTGGGCCGAAACCACTCCTGTCTTTCCACATCTAAGCAAACTAAAGTGCTGCAATAAAGTTCCGTTCGAGTATGCACTGGACCATGCTTGTCACCACGTCCACCAAAAATATACATATATCTATCTAAATACACGGTAGCAGTGTGAAAGTCCCGAAATGATGGCGGTAGACCCTAAGAGCAAAAACCTCAAAAATGAATACAACATAACAAAAGCCTTCCGCATACATTTAAAATATAAATAAATACTTACTGCAGTTGGAACAAACTCCCAGGTAAGCGTATTTAAATCGAGAGCACAAACATCTTGGCAAAACAGTCCTATTTCCTCTTCATAGCCTCCAAAAATTAGCATCTTATTCCTAATCACAACTGCGGAATGCCCGTCTCGTGCTCCAGGTATAAACCCACTGACTAAGGGTTGACTCCATGAATGAGTTTTAGTATCAAATCGATATAATATCTTGCAAGCGCTTTCATCGTTTCGGCCGCCCCACAAATATACATAAGGTCCGTGAGCCACTACCGTGTGACCGTATCTTTGGAATGGTATCGCAGGGTCAGGATCAAAATTTAAAACTTTCCACCGGTAAGTTACTGGAAAAAAATATAAAAGTACCATTCAGTTATTAATCCAAAGCAAATAGTTTTCAAGTCCTCTTAGCATCCCTCCAACATTACTCAACTCAGTATGAAAAATACCATTAAATCAAAATCTGTCAAGTTAACAAAAAGTCTGTAAAAAGTCCATTAACTTCAAGTCATTTAGCGTAACCATTTTCGCAACATCCCAGAGATCAAAGTCATTGTTAAACAAACTCTACGAAGTTCAATAGTAACAAACCATCGATTTAAAAAAAAACCAAGTATCCTTCTTAGCTAGTAATCAAGCCGTTTATCAGTAAAAAAAAGAGGATGCAATAAGTTGAGCAAGTATACTTGGGAGTAAAATTTTAAGGTAAAGTGGTCAAACCAGCTCTACAGCAGCACGCGTTGCTTTGCCTAATTCATACAAAGTGTATAAGTAGGTCAGCGAAGCAAAACTGGTTACAAGATTGCCAATAATGCACCATCAGTCGCAGCCCAGTCAGTGTAACGCTACGGCTAATTATATCCATTCCATTCCATTCCTCCAACCAACCAAATAATTCACTAATTTTGTCTAAAATATAATCTCATTCTTACGAAACTATTCAAGATAGTTGAAAAATCTCTCTCACTCACTAGGATTAAGAACGTGGACATCTATGGGACGCTGCACAGCGTAATTTTCGTTAGTACAATAGCCACCAAATGAGTAGATTGTCTGTCCAACCGCAACGGCTGCATGGTTGACCCTGAATTATTTTAGAAAAAAAACATTTTAAATCATTCAAATAAATAAATACAAAACTCTATAAAAATACCCAATTATTCCAATGATTTCTCGAATATTTACTCACTATTTAAAAACCCCCAATTCCTGAAAAACCCCTGACTTCTAATTAGAATTAAATATAAAAACATCAAAATACTTGTCAACAAACCTGACAAACAAACGCTTAATAATATTTTTTAAAAAAACCCACAAATTACAGGCCATCTCTACAATCTCCATTGTAATAATAATAATAAATGACCTTCTAAAACCTTCATTTATTTCCCCCAACGTTGCCTGCCTCGGCAGTTTTTTTTTAATTCGTCAATTCTTTACATCGCCGAATTTTTTAAAAAACTAAATACCTAAAAAAAACCAAACAAAACCTACCTTTTAGGCCCTCCTTCAATGTGAACTGTCCAATGCATCTGTAAAAAGACAAAATAAACAGTATTTTTAGCAACAAAGAAAACTACAACTCCTTCCTCGTCCCCGTCCCTTTATTTTTTAAATTAATTCAGGGCTAAAATTAAACCTTAATCGTCAAGAAAAGTAGGTCACTGTCGCCTGTCCCTATTTTTTTTTTAGAGATGAATGAAATTTTTGAAAGTGTCACCCTCGCCAAATCCCGTCATTTCTTCACGATTCACGAGATCACGACACAAAACTTCAATTTCAATAATAATCCTTCATACTCTTTCAGTTCCTTCTTTTTAAGTGCGATGCGACAACTAATGACAATTTAATTATTTAATAATTTAAATTATTTAATTACGCAATAATTTAAATTAATTAATTACGTAATAATTTAAATTAATTAATTAACCATTAAAGAAGATGATGAATGACTAGAAGAGGAGGAGAAAAACCTTACAAAAAACTAAAATATATAGAAAGTTGTAAATATTTGCAAAAAGTTTTGTTGTTGAAATTGGTGGGTTTGTCCTACTTTTCCTGACTTTAGAGGGGTGACCCAGAAAAATTTGTTAGCGGGGATTTCTTCCGCATCACAATCTCTCCGCACTTGTTGACTTTGTTTGTAAACAAAAAATAAATAAAAAGAGTGCGACGCAACAACGTCACTGCGTCACAACGTCAACGTGGGTGGGTGTGACTTAGGGCTAAACTTGCCTGGAACTTTACGGGGAATGGACATGGAGGAACTTTTAAGCTTTTTTAGGGTTTTATTATATTAAAAAAGGTAAGGTTTTGTTTTTTGGAATTGAATTTAGTTTTTAATTAGTGGAGGATATATTAATAGGAGAAGAGTTGGAGGATTTGTGAAGGAAAAATATTTATTTACTAATTTCATTTTTACGGAAGAAGATACTTAAAAAAAGAGAGTATAAAAAATTGCAAAACAATTAAGTAATGAATCGGGGGTTACTGGAGCTGGTTGATTAATTTGCTGGGTTATCTGCTAGCGTGAATGAGACGCTTACGGCATTCTATATATATCCAATTCTAAATCTAAAATATTCCTAATTTTATGTCAAATATTCCTATTTTTATCTCAAAGATTCCTAGTTTTAGGTCAAATATTCCTAATTTTATGTCAAATATTCCTATTTTTATCTCAAAGATTCCTAGTTTTAGGTCAAATATTCCTAATTTTATCTCAAAGATTCCTACAGTTTTATCCTTTTATCGCAAATATTCCTAGTTTTATCTCAAAGATTCCTATTTTTATGTCAAATATTCCTATTTTTATGTCAAATATTCCTATTTTTATGTCAAATATTCCTATTTTTATGCCAGTGTATCGATGATTTCTTTATATTTATTTTAATAAGAGACTGACTGACTGATCCTGCTCTAGATCAATTTTAAATGCTGTAATCGAACCTTAGGAGAATGGAGTAATTCTTCCAGCAACTTTGCAAACGTCGGATTCAACGTATTCATTTTTATTTATTTAGGTTAAATACGCGAAGAACTGTGTGTAAAAAGAAGAAAAAGTTAGATATAATTCTAAATAGCTTTGGTGTTGTGTTATGTTCTTAACAATTTAGACTGGAGACTGGTTAACTCACTGGACGTTTTAGTTGTAATTGTAACCAACTAATTCTTACGCTAGTTTAAACGGCATAGCTATGTATAATACAAAGTAGTTAGTGGATTTGACATTGGCATTGGCCATTGATTGTAAGGTTAACCTTTGACCTTAAGAATGCTTCCTATACTTTTTCATACTCCTTTGGTCATTCAGTAACAACTGTATTATCATTTTTATTAGGAGGAATAGGAATGAATGTAGTGAATGCATAGCTTTGTTTCTTAATTACCTTATCGATATGTCTCGATGAAGATGATACAATTGAAGTAGATTTCTTGGCCTGTTTAACTTTAGGAACTTCATTTTTAATGACTCTTTTGGTAGGCCACTTTCCTCCCAATATCACAGCTCGAACCGCTTCGATAAAAGCCATTGTAGTAACCTCTCCGATTATATTATGATCACAAAACAGAGTTTTTTTTTAAATCCTTCCAAAAGATTTTGTAAGATCCTCACATAAGTACAACTTAATTTTGAAGAGTTTTAATAAATTAAACAAATGTCAGAAAGGTTGCGTATAAAAATGTGCGTCTCTTTGTAGCACTTTGTCTTCGTGAGGGACCGTTTGATTTTTCTAGATGTTTCATCTCCTCAACATCTTCAAAGACACTACACTCGACAACCCCAACGCACCGCTTTGGCTTGTTCTAGGTCACAGACAAGAATTTTGCAAGTTTTGTATCATAATAATCATCGATAGCTATGGCAGGGTTTTGATTCGATTGCATGAAATAAAAAACCACCCTACTGACTGAGAAAAAGCTACCTAGACAGACGTTCATATGCAGCAACAGCAAGTAGTGTCAGCACAATGATGTGATAATTGTATTGAGTATTTTGGTTTGTGTGACCATTCTATTTTAGTCGCTATGTTTATTGTACTGATGCGATGCGATGCACTGCAGCAATAAATTTTTTTGTGAGACTATTAACGTGACTGTGAGAGAAGTCAAATTATAATTGGAATTTGCCGTTGTACTAGGTAGAGGTTAAGTTCAGTTAAATTGTGCAGTAGACTGTGATGGTCTTGAACAGTACGTAAGCCTCACTGACTTACTAACGGTTGAGTTTGTATTAAGAAAAAAAAACATTTTTGTTTAAAAAGACTAAGGATCTGTAGTAATTATAATTAGGTACAACTGTACTGCATCTTGAGCATGTTTGTATTATTCATCGTCATAGGATGAGGAGAAGAGGGATGATGATAAAGTGATAAGCATGACATACAATAACGAAGTCTACAATCTCTGAAGAAATGCAAGCAAGCTTGTAGTAAGTTGTTAGCTTAGCATGCTCATCAAATGATCAGCCTAATATAAATCGTAAGTAGGTTGTTGTTAACGTTAAATACTGTTAAACCCAATATAAAAGTTTTAAGGAGATCCAACAAGAGTATCGAGTAGTGGAAAGAAGTATGCATCGTTTTTTTATGCAATCTACTTGCTTTTTGTTGCAGGGGATGATGGGCAATTTTAAAATGCAATTACACGTAAAAGCTGGTACAATCTACATTGTTTTTAGATGTGGTTAAACAAAACGTGAAGCTTAATACTGTTATTTTAAAAGTAGGGAGGGCATCATTATCATATGAATGAACTGCATCTGTATCAAGCAAAATCTTATTAACGCCTCCATACATGTACCAGATCAACTTCTTATCTTATAAACTTATTGATTCAAGATTTAATGAGCGAAACTAACATTTCAGACAGAACACAGATTTGGATTATTAGTATGTATGGTAAAGCACTGATAACTGCAACAAACTAAACAACATCGCACATTTGACTTTACCATGTAATTATTGTAATGACATAGTAATTTTATTAATTATTAATTAATTAAGAATGATTAGCCAGTATTACTTAAATTGCATTAGGTAGAATGATTTTAAGCGTTATGGGCCTATAAAACAGCATCTATGTTTTTCAAGATTCAAGATTATTGGTTTTGCTCACTCTCCAGAGTTATTAAGATGTAGATGGATGGAATGATTATTTGAATGTACGTTTTTTTTACTGATACCATTGTGTATGGTGTATGGTGCTTAATTAGCATAAGGTTTACGTGAGAAATGCATAATCATGAAAAGATTTATGGAAGCTGAGAGGCGAAGCAGGATATTGAGAATTAATTCTTTCCGTGCAGTCATTTAATTGCAGTAGAGAAATTAATTAGAACGATAGAATACGGATTTCGAAATAACGGTTTAAGGCGTAGGACAGGACGTAGGCTATGCTTTTTGGCGTATGCGGAGTAGGTTTAAGACGGGCGACGGAAATGCATTGTTTTCACGGCTAAAACTTTACTTGGATTATTGGTTTGGGGATTTTAGATTTTAATAGGTCGGATTCGGATTGTTGGTTCTTGGAGAGGGGATTATTGTAACAGTTTCCGTATTATGCATACAAAAATGATGATGATAGAGCTAAAGAAAGAATTCGATGTTGGGGTTGGGTTTTAGTATTAAAATGAAGCTTGTTGCTGCTGTGCATTTATGTTTGACTTGTTTTAATTATTGGCTTTGTGTTTCAGACGTACAAAAGCAATTTTTTCTCCAACCGATTACATCCATCGATTACAAGCTGATTTGCTTGAGTACTGGAGAGGGTATACTTTATCCATCATGGATTTTATAAAAAGAAGATTGGAGGATCTAACGAAGCATAAAGTGGAAGTAGTTACCATGCTGGACTTTATTAAACCGTTATGTGCGAGCTCTTCTCAGGGTACTAGAAAGCGTATGGAGGATTTTTTGGTGCAATGGGATGATGATTCGCAATTTAAAAGTATTATTCTGGTATATATATCTGGATCATGGACTCCAGCCTCCTGTAGTAAGTCAAAAGGAATTTATAAAAAGATTATAAACAATCATTCACTTGCAAGTAGTTTTAAACTGTTGTCTTTGTCCTCAAAGATTCGCATGAAGTGAGCAGGCAACAACCATGGGAGGATTTCGTGAAAACATACGTGAATGGAGGAAATGCTCACTCTTCAAGTTCACCTGTACCATGTCCTCCATTGCATTTCAATGAATTACTTTGCAACTCCTTGTGGCAAGATATGTATAGTGTTTTTGGATGCAAAGCATTGACATTCATTTTTCTAAAATGTTTGATTGTACTCAAAGTAGAACAAGACTTTTTCGTTTTAATTGGTTCCGAAAAATGTATTCTGAATACCAAATTGAGTCAAGCAGTTTTCATAATGCCGAAAAAAAGGTCGGCAGACGAACTCAGTGGTCAGACAACTGAAGCAGGAAACCCTTACCAGATCATCGAGAAGTCGGGCGAACTGTCGCAATGCGTTCAGCGTCAAAGCCCCCTAATCAATATTCATCCAAGGAAGAAGCGTCGGATATCGAAGCCCCCTGCTGCAGTGGATTATGCAAATCCAATGCTTTCTCTCGAAGGGCTTAATTTAAATTCTACGGAAGGGTCCAATTCAAATTCACTAGGAATTATACGTTGGTTCATTCCCTCCCCAAAGATCTTAGAACTTCTGATTGAAAAAAGAAATAAAATAAAATCAGTACATAACATACAATCCTGTACTAATCCACCAATCTCAGCAGAAGGAGTGGGAGCGGAAGCTACTTTTGTGGCTATAATGAAGGACTCGAATTTTATAACGCTGTATAAAGCTCCTCAGCTTTACGGAGTAATAAAACAAAATTGTAAACCAAGGTCTAAGCAAGCAGTTCAGCGGCCTGAATTCGAAGGGTTAAAGCTCAAAGAAGTTTATGACTTTGCAAAACCAGTTTATTTGACTGTGTACAAAATTTCGGAATCATTTGCTCGAGAAAACGGAATTCATGTAAACAAAAAGCAAAGAAGAAAAAGGAATAATAGTTTGGAAAACGTTCAGTCCAACAGCAGCAGTGCTTCATTTCAATCACACTCACACTCTAAGCTGCATGCAATTGTAGCGGAAGCGGAAGCTGAAAAAGAATCTGGGTTATTTTCAAAGAAGCTCTCCTATGATCCTTTGGTACCACTGGAAACGGTTTCAGCACTTTACAGCAAAAGTTCATGGTCTCGATGGTCACAGAGTCACGTCATCGTCCAGGCTTCCTCTAATCCAAATACAGATGAAGGAATAGTTACTGTATTAAACGACATTATGGAAACTGATGTAGGTGTACCGAATAAAAATACAGAATCGCTGATTGATATTTTAAAGCAAAATGACCAGCTCAAAGACATTATAAGGAACGTTATTCAACTCCACCGAAGAGTTAGAGATATCCACAAACTGGTTAAAAATTCTGTCACATTTTGGATTATGAAGGCAATTGAAAAGAAAGGCTGTAGAGAAATGAAAACTAAATCTAGAAAGCAATATAGACAAGCTCATCCAGCTGTCAAAAAACCTAAAATATTACGGACTGAAGTAGTGGATTTAACTGTAGACACTCCCAGCACATTGGATCCCACGCCAGATATCCTCAGCAATAATAGTACTTTTAATACTTTCTCTGGAAAGACAGCTTACATCGAGTCCAAGAGTCCTTCGTATTTAGAGGCTTATTTAGAGCAAACTAAAATGAGTCAACAGGAAAAACGGGCATTTGCGTACCGACGGTTGAAAGAACGAATTCCATATTCCAGTATTTTGATGGCAATCAAGCAAGTATTTCATATAACAAAAGTAGAACAAATACTCGGCTCCAGGAAAAATTTACGAGGTTTCTTCACTTTCATAAGGAAGTCAATTATTTTGGCTGGAACTAAGTCCACTCTACACCTTGGTCAGCTAATGGCTTCAGTAAACCCTTTAGATTGTCAATGGCTTGACTGTTCATCCAACCTTTCGCTTTCGCAAAAAACAAGAATTTACGCTAAAATCATGAAATGGTTATTTTACACATACGTAATGACTATTTTGAAGACTAGCTTTTACATTACTGAAGTGAGCAATAGTAGACTACATGCGGCTTTCTATCTTCGAGAATCTTGGAAAAGTATAAGTGAGCATATAAAGCATCGTTTTTCTAAAACAAAAGTTCTCGTCAAAAGTGGGAGTATGCCGAAACCTTCCAATGATGGGACACGCGGTTGTGATAGTATTAATGCTACTATAAGGTTCTTACCGAAGAAAAATCATGATCTTCGTCCTATTCTTTCTCTAAAATTGGAAAGGTAACTATTCTTCAGCTAATCTTATGTTTATCTAACTTACATTGTAGTATATATTAGTATTTTTAATGCTTCTTTGCTCCTTGATTTCAGTAAAAGGCAGGACATCCTAAGATTAAGATCCAAGATGGTCATAAATCACCTCGTTCAGCAGTTTAGCCCACACCGAATCCGGGATAATAATGTTGTTCGAATGCATTGGCTAAATTTTTTAGAGGAGTGGAAAAAGACAGGATGTAATAAGCTGTATTATGTGCAAACGGATATCCAAGATGCGTACCCCTCCGTCAACGTAGCAAAACTGAACGAAATTATGTTAAATTATACTAAAACCCTCGGTAATATGGTCGCTCTGGATTTTAAAGTAATTTCTAGTGGGCGGATTTTCTATAGACAGACTGTTGTGCAAGAAAGTAACAGGAAAATGTGGAATTCTTCTATTTTTACTCGTCCATGTATGGTGCAGGATACCAAAAAGAAGGTATGCTTTGTACTATTAGCTATTAAGATACTATGAATGACGTTCACTAATTAATAAATAAATGTCTCATTTGTAGATGAATACATTCAAGGCCAAGGATATAGCAAACCAAATCGCAGCGAACTTGTCAAAAAATAGTGTTCGGATTGGAAAGAATAAGTTTAATTTCAATTTCGGCCTACCCCAGGTAATACTATTTGGGTTTGCTTTATAATGAATCTCATTAGTAGTATGAAATATCAGATAAAATAATTTTTAGGGTTGGAGTCTTTCCGAAGGTCTTTGCAACATTTACTATGGCTCTATGGATTCTAAATATTTAAGCACATTTCTTGGCAGGAAAGGGGAATTTCTAGTTACCTCTGTAGATGATTATCTATTCCTTACTCCTAACCCCGTTCGAGCAGCAAGATTTTATAAGACGTTTCGGAACGGGATCCCTGAATTCGGCTGCAGAGTAAATGAAGATAAGATAAGGACGAACATATTCCCCAACTCTACCATACGCGTCCAAGACGAAGAGTGCGAATGGGTGAATTTTTGTGGATGGAAAATTTGCATAAGCTGTGGACACATTATGCGAGACTTTTCAAGTTATCAAGGACAAGATATGGCTTCAACCCTATCGTTTATCCATCGAAATGTAACAAGTCCTGAAAAGTGAGTACATTGTGCCCTTTCATGTTCATTTAATTTGTGCAGAGACCTATAACAAGATACATTTTTTCTTCCACAGTTTCTTAATTGCTAGAATGAAAATGTTATTACCAGCTCGTCTCCACTGCATTCTTTTGGATCCGAACATAAACTGTAAGGGGAGGATTGTGCTGAACGTATATGATGCCGGTTTTGTTTTCGCATTCCGGCTTTATGCGATTTGCCGTGTTATCTTTCCCAACTTAAGCTATGTCAGTGATAGAAAAATGTCCACTACGATTTTAAATGCTATTTATGGCTGTGTGAAAACCTTGTCTCGGTAAGAAACGTTCACATTAACTTAAAGCTGTTAACTGTTTATCAATCCTTATAATACGATAAACCCTATTGTTTTTCCCTTAGACTGATTTTGAACCTTTCTCGCCATACATATTCCTCAAAACCGACAGCGTACACACATTGTAAGAGTCATAATAATGGACTTTGCCAATGCATAAAGTCATATGGGATAGCAAGGACTTCTAAGGTCCTTCCGTTTACCTCAACTCCATGTGAAAATGCTGTAATGAATACTAACGAACTCGAAGAAACAGCATTGACGGAAGCTGAGCTATTCTTTATCCTTTATTCAGCATTTATCGTTAAGCTAAAGAATCATTCACAGATTTTTAAAGACTCAGTCTTACCGAATCTCATTAAGATGAAGTTCTTCCAAAAACCTCTCATGAAGCAAGAAAGTCACGTATTTTTAGAGTCCTTGCTTGGAAATGAGATGCCTAAGCATTTTAGAAAGATTCGAATCTAATTACAAAGCGTGTATCGCTGTCAATCAGGTTTATGTATGATAAGCTTATAAATACATATTCTATAATAAATAAAATTATGTTTCAGTTTAAGATTTACTTGCAGCAAATCTGAGTACAAAATTGAAAACTGTTGATATAAGTAGCCTTAATTGAATACTTAGAATCAGTATTCAGAAGTAAATGAAATTAGGGGAGTGCAAGGCCATATCGTCAACAAATCTAAAAAAAAGTAGGATAAAATGAAAAGATGAGGTGATTGGTGTCAAAACAGGATTCTCTTTTTTTTAGATGTTCCAAGACAAAGTTATACTTACTTTGTTATCTCTCCTCGAACTTGCGGAAAGCGTTCTGAAGGAGCGTACCACTTGGTTTCGTCCAGTTGCTTCTTATCTCTTGTCCACCAACCATAATTCATGCTATTTGTCAATGGGATACAAAATCTCACCTCAGTTCCTTCAATTCCAATTCAGGTTTTAGTTAGGCTTTGTTAAAAAGCATTGAATTATAGAATAAGTTGAATGATTAAAGATCAGTCTACCATAAGGATGTCTTGTATGCCTCCGTTTCTGATCAACCAGACGCTTCACCCTTCCATAGTTTTTCCCATCGACAAGCCCAGAGTAAATGTCAATATTTCGAAAGTCTTCTGCAAGCTTTCCATAGTCAATGTCTTTTTCATTTGGGTCTGCTAGAAACCGTTCCAGTCTTGGTCTCCCAGCATTTTCATCTCGATAGCAAGGATTCACTGCCTCTCTAATCGGTTTCTGATATCCGTATTGAGTAATTCCCATGAAAAATGTGCGGTTATTAACTTTCGACATGGCATCTTCTTCCAGAAGACGCCGTTCCTCTTGTTCCTCGTTCATGTTTAGATTACCTTGTCCAGACTTTGGTTTTGGGCAGCAACGCTTCCCTTTGTTGCAAAACATCTCAATCTATAGCTTTAATGGCTGTTTAATCCTTTTTTGTATGAGTCAACAACGATAGTGGTTCTGACCGAATCAAAATGACGCTTCTGCTTTTATTTCCCTCTGTTGTCTGTACAAAAGTCAACGCATTAATTTTTATTCTTCTGAAAGTAAATAGCAGAATGTTTGTCCCAAGAAAGTAAACAGTAGTTGCTATCACGGCCAATAAAGTGATTACTTTGCATTGCACGGCCATGACCGTGATCAAGACGTGTTTGGCCATGATCTCCGTTTTCAAACCATTTTTGAAGGTTTATTTCCAAAAAGCGAAAGATAAAATATCCCATTTTGTTTCGGACATTCTAAAGTATTAAGATATACCAGTCAAGTCAAGTCATGAAAACTCGGACCATTTTAAACAGCGAAGGATGAAGTATTTTGAGGTTATTCCATAACATTTTCATAACGCGCAACACGCTACGAATATCATCGAATATACCTTCGAATTTGAGTTATAAATTAAGAACATTTGGATTAGAATTCGGCCCCATCACATCACAGCAGCCAATTCCAAAAAAAACGATCGACTCTCACAACTCAAAAACCCTATTACATGAAATAAAATCTTGCATATACTTTAATGTTGAAACTGAGCATAAGATACCGTATTTCCCGTTTTAATTCCCCTGGGGCTTTATTACATCGATGGCAAAATTAGAAACTCCATTAACATGGACAAGATAGGACTTTTAACATGGAAAGGTAGGGGGAATTATTCCGGGGGAGGGATTACAACGGGAAACACGGTAAATAAAAAATTTCCAACAAAAATGCCAAAATCCAGACTTTTCATGACGCTTTCCGTAGCAAAAAGACAAAAGTAACGGTCCCCATTCTCAAACCGTGAAAGGGGCAAAGTGAGACGCGAAGGTTCCCCTAAAATGCAAACGGGGCAAGTTGATCATATAATAACCCATTTCACTCTTCAGAATAAGCACAATACCCCGAGTAGAGAAAAAACCCAACAAAATAAGTGGAAGGTTTTTGGCCGAGGAATTTTTGGGGTTAAAACTCGCGCTGTGGTTCAGCCATCGCACTTTATTCAAACGGGTCCACACCGCATTGGAAATATTGGAATTTTAGGATTCAGAGTTTGGAAAAATGGTAAGAAAAAAGAGGTTTTTTAACGATTTTGAAACCGTTTCAAGGACTAATAAGTATTTGAGTTGACGAAAAAGTTAAAAAGGTTAAGTTGAAGGGTTTTTTGTTTACTTTTTTGTACAGGCATTCCGAAAATTTGTTGAGACAGGACGCGTGGTGTTCGTGGCCGATGGACCTAATGAAGGGAAGTTGTGTGCTATCGTCAACATTATTGATCAGAATCGAGTAAGTTTCGAATGGTTTTTTTTATATAAAATGTATTTACAATGAATGAGAGTGTTTTGGGGTTAAAATTGGGATTAAAATGATGATCCAAAACATAGGAATTGCCGGCTGATCGATAAATGAAGCCAAATCCTATACTGATTTTTTTTATTAGGGTTTTGATTTTGTGAATTAAGATTTTGTTGGTTCGAGGTGTCATTTGCTTTTTTTACGCTCTTTGTAGATGTTTTTTTTTATGTCGAATCTTTTTTGAGCTGAGAATTAAGGGAATTATGCCAGTTTTCTTAATGTTTCGAAATAAGAATGTAGTAGAAAGTATAAATAGGCCTTCTTTATTTATGGGATTGAGCCTGAGGTAATGCTAACGATAACGGGTTGATTTACAGTTTTTAATTAATTTGCGTAGGTTCTGGTTGATGGACCGGAAACGGGAATTGTTCGCCAAGAGATGAGTTTGAAGAAACTGCATTTGACAACCTTGGGTGTAAAATTCCCATTCACAGCCCCAACCCGAGTTGTTAGAAAGGCATGGAAAGAAGGTCAGATTGACGAAAAATGGAAAGCATCTAGATGGGCGCAACGAGTAGCAGCTCGCAAAATCGTAAGTTAAAGTCCCTCATCATGTAATAAAAGCGTGGCTTTGATTTATCGTATGAGAAAACGATTAGAATGATGATCCAACTCATAGGAATTGCCGGCTGATCGATAGATGAAGCTAACTCCTATACTGACTATTCCATTTTTATTAAATTAAAAAATATAACTATTTCTACCTTGACATAAACTACAAATTGAAGTAATAAGTAATGAACAGTTTTATTTTACGCTTGGGCCTGATTGATTATATTTCAGAGAGCCAACCTCACCGACTTCGAGAGATTTAAGCTAAACTCTGCTAGAAGGACCAGGAATAAGTTGCGTCGAAATGTTTACTTGACTCTTCTGACAAATGCGAAGAAGAAGGGCGGTTTAGTTCCTCACAGGAGCAGGAACGGAAAGAAGAAGGCCGGAACCGGAACAGCCAAGAAGGCCGTACCACCCAAGAAGAAGTAAATCAAGGAAGAACGTTTTAATTTGTCAAATTTTTACATCGGTGAAAAAATAAATGAGCCTTCTTCTAATTGATTTACGCATCATGACCTAATCAATCCTTCCTGATCTTGTGAGCAAATTATTCTTCAGGATCTAATGTAACAGACGGTCCACGGTCATAAATCACATTCACATAGCAGAATTATCACAAACCCCCCCCCCCCACCTACCCCCTCATTTGCATAGAATTAAACGAGCAAAAAGTGAAAGCAAGATGGATAGAGTAGAGCCAGAGCATGGCTTTTGTAAAGTTCGGTTGGGGTAAAGACGACACTTTGGTGCTTTCTTCAAACCGCGAACTAACTTTTTAGCGAGAGGGATTCATTGTTTTGGGAAACAGCATTTATTATGTTTATTTAATGTAAAATCCGTTTCGATTTCGAATCACAATTCAGCATCTTTAGCGAATTTAGCAAATTGTGGGGTTTTGGAAGTTTTGACAGGTAAATCGGAAACCGCGAAAGGTTTACAATTATTGTTATTAAGCTGGCTTTAGCTCCGGAACTGCCAGTCACACTCACAGTCACACTACTTGTCGGACTCTCACACTACACGTGTTTATTAATTTGCTTTTTGTTCATAGTTCCTTACTCATTTAGCTTGGAATTGGTTGGATCTTTGAAGAAGGAGTACATAGAAAGGCCATCATAATGTCAAACTTCCTGGCTGAGGTTATTCAGGCCCGAGGTTAGTCTTTTTACCATTAAATCGTCCCTTTTAGGCATTAGGCGTGTTCTGATTGACCGTGTGGTCGTTTGTTCGTGTCTAGATAACATTAGACACGTGGCAGGCACTACAAGTAATGCAATTTAATTTTTGACAGATGCAAATACCGAGGATGAATTTCGTGAGATGCTTTCAAACGTGAATATGAAACTGGCTCAAGTTCAGGCTGATCTGGTTGAATCGCTGCAGTCTTGCTTTGTCTTATACGACGCTGACATTGATCGGGTGACCTCTTGGTATGACGAACTTATCGGGATTCATGAAAAGGTCCAGGAGCTACGAAACCAGTTTTACGACGATGTAGGTTTTTTAGAGTACTTGCAGAATTTGATAAATTGTGGTGTTTCTTGTGTTAATTGTGTTTTTTTTGTAAACATGTTCAGAGAAAAGCTTTGAAGGCAGCCACAGAAGATATTGAGTCTTTGTCGGACGAGCTTGAGCATAGTGATAAGACGGTTGACATGCTAAAGGACTTGGTTGGTGTGGTCAGAAATATAGAGAAAGCCGACCCCACCACGGACTATTACAAGGTAAGCATTGTTTGCAAGTGTTAAAATGTTTAATATTATTAATATATGTATTTTGATATGCCAATTGTGATTTGTAGGCTTCTCAGCTAGTTAAGGAAGCCCAGGGAAGCTTCAAAATCATCCAAAAAGCTTTTAGATGCACAGAGGATCATGAGTGGATTATAGGAATTCGTTCCCACATTGCGGACTTGCTGACGGATATTTATGAAAAGGTTTCCGGTGAAATATGGTCCATTTTCCACTTCAGTAAAAACTCGCTAAGTATCAAGTGCACTCCGTGTGATATGGATCCGCTTGTTCAAACTTCAATTAATATTGAATGCTACAAGAGAATAGTGAACAAGCTGGCGTTTAACTTTTGGCAAGAGTTGTTGGAGAAGCTTTGTAGCCAAGAGTACACATTGGAAGTAGTTGGAGTTTCAGACGGACGGTTCGAAGAATTGAACTCATTGGATGGATTTCCGGGTACGGATTCGATTCCTGTGCGGGATCGAAATCCTCAAGAGATTCCCAGTTTCTTGCGTAATAGTAATAAGAAGTCAACTGCAAAGGATATCAGTATGAAAATCGTGAAGTTAAAAGTTCCAAACACAAAGGTTGATGTAGTTTTCAGCAATATTTCGCAAATTATCTGTGTCATCAGCGACATATTCCAGCAAAACGTGAGTTTTAAAAAAATGAAAAACTTTATGCTAACATTAAAATTATTTCTCTGTGTTCTTCAACTCACTTGATTTTTTATTTACAGGCTGAAGTGATGGATGAGTTCTCACGCATACTCGGCCCACGGATTTGTGATGAACTGGGAAACAAATGCCTAAAAACGCTTATTCTGCGGAACTCTGAGGGAAGCAAAGCTAAAGCTCAAACCAATATGGCCTTAATGAAATCTTTTTTAGATCATTTAGGACGCTTGGGTAAGTATATTTTTGCTGGACGTTGGATTTTCCGTATGTATACTACTATATAGTTTCAATGCGATGTTTTTGCTAACGTGTGATTCTTTGTTACAGGTTTCTCATTCCCTTGTGATACGATTTTTGATGATTTAGAAAAAAATTTCGAGTCGTTATTCGTCAGCCAGTTAAGGCAAGATTTGCTCATTGAAATTCGGGATCAAATCAAAGCGAACCCTCATGATACCATGGAATATTATTCTGAGGTATAATGCATGTGCATGTATTATATATTTGGTCATTTTGATGGCTGTATGAAAGCACTAGTTATTTCTACAATTTTGTTTATTTATTCATAGGGTAAGGCAGTTAAGTGTGAATTTCCTGAAGAAAGTGCAGCGTTACAACGAAACCCCATGGCGTTTCCAAAATGCACGATTAGGTATCAGAGTCAGAGTTCATAAACTTATAAATGTCATGTGAAGTCTGGAATTAATTTCGGTCTATTGTTAAATAGTAAGTCCGTTGCAAAAATTGTTGAAGCTCTGAAGAAGCATATGCTCAGATATAAAGATGATGCTGCAATGTGTGATGCAGCTCTAACTCTGTACATTTCTTTAGTGAAAATTCCAAAAACAGAATCTGAAACAGGAGACATGGTTCCTCTTACTGCTGGTAAATTGCTTAGTATTCTCATCTTGTTTATCGTTCACAAGGACTAGGAAGTTTATTCTTTAAATCTTTAATTAATATATTCTAGTGTTAATTCACAACAATTGCCACTACCTATCTCATCACGCCTGCTATACATTTCCAAAATGCGAGGACAAAGTACCTGAATTACGAGCCAAAGCCAATCAGGCTTATTCTTTTATGATGCGAAGTGTCAGATCTAAACTGAATACCATGATTGTTGAGTCAATGAGTGGGATTATAGCAGAAAGTTAGCTATCTTTCTTTAAAAGTTCTACTTCATAAAATAAATACTTAATTGTTTTAACTGTACTTCAATTTTTTTTTTCTTTTAGATGCTTCAGACACGGAAAAAAACAAATTTTTGCTAATTTCAGCTGAATTTCAACGGTTACATGACCTTTTTCAGGGAGCACTTACTTCCAATATTTTACATTGTACACTTGCCACATTAGTAGATCATACTGTGAATGAAATGTGCTCCAAAGTTCTTATATGGGATGACATATCCGCCAATAGTGCTAACCAGTTAGCTTCAGCTTTCACCCAATTCGCAATTGAAGCATCAGCACTCTTCAAGGTATGATTTTTTAGAACGTTCTGAATGTTAATATTCGAACTTACGCTTAAGTTGAATTTTTTAAATAGGGAAATGTCTCGAATCCAAGAGAAATAGAGGCCATCGCAGCTAAATGTGTAAGCAAATGGAACAGATTTCGCCTATTGACTTTCGTGCTTACAGCGTCTATGAAGGATATTCAGGACAAGTAAGGAAAACGGTTTATGGTAAATTAGTATTTAATTTATAGCCTTTTTACATTGTGTCATCATGTTTAGGTGGGTTGAGGGGTGCGGACCCCTAGCTGGAGAGTTTAAAGCCGAAGAAATACGGAAGCTAGTAAGAGCTTTGTTTCAAAATACCGATCGCCGTGCTGCTTTTCTCTCCTCGATCAAGTAAACTATTCAATGATAACCAATCGCGAGTTTTAGTATTAGGGTGGATGATTCTTCAAACAATTTTCTTACCTCAGTTTCTATTTTTGATTGTTTATTGATCAAACTCTGATTTTTATCCTACGTCAATAATTTAACGAACAATAAAGTAGTCAAACCGCAAACACAATTATTTAATAATGAGTGCATAACATATAAGAATTTCATAGTGGTTATCTTTATCATGAATTGGAGATCCGGTTGGAAGATTAGCTAGTTACTAGACAAAATGTTAGATTCGTCCAAAGTTAAGATGAACACTGGCAGTATTGTCAAGCTTTCTTCACCCTGTCTACCTCCTTGTTCGTTCATAAGCTTCATTCATATGCGGCTTGACAAGCTCTCTATATACTATCACAGTAAAGCAATAATTACAAAAATATTTCGACCTAAATGTACGCTGTAAGCACTTTTAAAACATCAGGTAAACTTCTTTGTAGTTACCCAAAGAAATAGTTAAACTTAATACCTCACAAGCTCTCACTTTGATTTAAGCACCCGAGAACAGTTAACGGTTAACCAGTTTCAATCAAACTGAAACTGTTGAAGATTATTGTCTCGATCGCAGATTACACATACTAGATTATTAGAATCTGGAACAGCAGATATGCAAAATACAGCGTTTTCTTGACTTTGTATCAATTCATCCTCAGTATAGAACCATTTGCTTGCTTCATCGCAGGGTTTCAGGGTTACAGGAGCACCTGAATGCAACGAAGAAGGCGTTGACAAACAAAGGTTGGCGTTTTGAATCATACCATCCTTGGTCAACCACCATTCCTGAAAAAAACATGTAATTATAACCTCTATTTGGCATAAATGTTGCTGCAGCAGCTATTCCATCTGTGACTTCACAATTAGATCCGTTTGCAAACCTACCTGATTGCCACCAGCTCCATGACATTGAAATAGCTCCGGAGATTGTAAAGGCTTCCTTCCCATAGCATCTATGCACTTGCTCCCTTGCTTAAACGATCCTGTATCAACTACAGAATTCGTAGGAACCTTCAGTTCCGGGTACACGTTCTGTAAGTACCACTCAAAAGATTTGCATTTAAGCCTATCTTTCATGGCTAATCGCTCTTCAATACTGTAAGAAAAATTACCAAAAATGAATTCAGTCCTGCACCAAAAAATGCATCTTGCTGCAAGGTAACGTTAGGTTAACTTACTCTCCAAATGGTACATATTTCGCGTGTGGAACCTTAGCATAATAAAACTCTTTATAAGAGCCCAACCAAACTTCTGCAGCTCGACGGGTATTTCTTGCGACAACGTCACCTGAAGATTGTGATTGGAAGGAGTACGGATGCTGCATTCTGAAAACATGGCCTACTCGCGAACAAGGGACGATTTCTAGCGTTCCACCGCACTGCCATACTCGGAGGCTCATTTCTATAGATATATGGTTTTGAAAACTTAAAAATGGCAAGAATTCATGAATTGTTAGCAATTCATAAGCTTAGCAATTTATTTATGTCATTACCAAAGTTTTCCCCACCCCAGATTTCCATTTTAGTGTCATACTTTCCTAATTGATTGAAGTACTCGAGACTTATGGAAAAGAGTCCACCAGCTAGAGATTTAAACAACAATATTCAGCTCTTTAAAGGCCTTGATTCTCTAATTGTTTGCATTAAAGGTTAAAGGGTGAATTATGGATTTGATGCGAAAGACGTGAAAGAAAGCTAAGCTACACAAAGGCATGCAAGTCCTCCGTTTGCTTACCCATTGTGGGTGTTCTGAAATGATAACAAGAAAGTATTCAGGTTTAATACATGTATTGGACAAATAGTCTGTCAAATTCTCGGGCATGTTAATTCATTTTTACCTAATGATACTCGAAGGGTCCAGAGCATATTCTTGCTTTTGTTTGGGACTCAAGCTGTCCCATTTAAAGGCCAGATCCCAATCAAACCCACCCCGAAGTTCGGCCGATGCAGCCACATAACGGAAGTCATCCATGCCAATTATATCAATTATGGGACTCACGACATGCGTATAGTTCTAGATTATTCAAAGGGGACTTTTTATAATCAATTAAAAGTTGGGGAAGGGCCAAAACATAATTTAAATGTGTCACAACTAAAGAGCAATTTGGGTCTGAAAGCTACAAAGGAAACGGAACTTTAATTGAACTAATATTACTACTAGGCATAACTCTTAACTTACATCAGTGACTACTTTTAGAAGGGGTTCTAACCATCCTTCATTACATTCACAATGAGAGTCCAAAAAGGTCAAAATAGGAGCCTTTGCAGCATCTGCCCCTCGTACTCGCGAACGCATCAAACCTGTGAAATTCGTTTAAAATGATATACTTTTTTTTATAAGAAACGAAGGATAATTGTTGGGGGGCATCGATTTAGGACCATTGCTTACGAATTCGAGCATTAAATTTCACGAAAAACGTTGAACCTTTGACAAAATAACATAAGCAACGCATAAGTAGAAACTAAAGGGATTCGTATATCAATTTGATCTAAAGCAAATTCCTTGCTTTAGTTATCATCCCAAATCATGATACTTGATCAAGTTAAACATGTTTGTCCAATTTCAGTAAAAAAAACAGACAAATCAGGCAGAATTTATGCAATCAAAGCTTAATTAAAAGGGAAATGCAAATGTTCACGTAGTGCATACTATAGGCATCTAAATCTGTGATACTAGGTCATTTATGCCAACGAGCGATGTGATGGGGAAAATATCTTTGTTCTTTGAGGTTAGGCAGGCTTACCTTCTCTTTGATTGTTCCTGATTACTTTTACTTTGTGAATTGTGGCTAAAAGGGCTCCGTCATCAGCTAACAGAAACGAACACATTTAGAAAATGTCGTCTGGAAATTATAAGGAATTTTTGGCTATGCTGTTCCTGTTATTGCTATTTACCATTTGGCGAAGCATCGTCAACTAATATAATCTCTGTAATAAGTTGAGGGGGACTTCTGTTAAGTACAGACGCAACAGTCCTTAAAAGGGTAGACCGAGCCTCATTTGTAAACGTTATGATCACAGTAGTTGGCTGCAACTTGGTTACATCGAACTCCTTTTTTTGGCATCTGAAAACAAACATTTACAGCTTTTGTGATACCATCAAACGCAGATCAGTCAACCGTAAGAAGTTTCATCAAAAGATTTATTTAAAGCAGTGACAGGGATTATATCTACCTTTGAAGGGCCAAAACTTTAGAAAATGCATGAAAACGGTCATTGCGGCATAATAAAATATTGCGGTACATAAAACCTTTGAAAATTGAGTTATAAAACGGGCTTTGACCGTTACTAGAAAGGTAGGCATTGTTTTTAAAAATGCTAGAGACTTTATCCATGTATTTCCCCTTTTACTTGTCATATTTAGGATACCAAGGGCTTCATTCATAATTCAGATAGTTAAATGCCAATACCACGCCAGTAAAAAACCGCAAGAGCTAACCAATTTTGGGTTTTCCTAAGCCAACTACCACCACCTCTTTGAAATGTCTGAATTTCCATCATGAATCGCGTCAAGAAGTAAAGTAGCATATTGCTCGTTACTCACTTGCTAACCCTCGTGTCCGGAATGGCTCTATCAATTGCTAACGTGTCAGATATCAATTGATTGAATTTAGTCTTTGCATAAGCATCTTGACCCGGCTGAATTCTGTCACCTGCCAGATAAGCCTCTTGGTCAAAGAATTCATATGGATCTCGTACTCGTTCGACGTTTACATCTTCTTCCTCTTCCTCTTCTTTAGGCCTTTGAATTGCATAACCCCCATCAGAAATACTTGTCCGGACTTCCATAATAACATATCCAGGATCAACAGCTTTCAACGAGCCAGCCACACCTTCCTGTTTAAAATCAAAATTGAAAAACCAAACGCTCAGTTTTTAGAAGCAATAATAGTCCCCTAAATCCATATCTTTATCAATATGCAAGCTCAATTACTGTAGCAAGTAAAAATAGGGTTCAAGATTGAGGTCTTTAAAGCTCATTCAGAGTCAGAGCAAACTACGCATAGGTTACTGAGGCAAAAAGCAGGATTAATGTCGAAACCTATACAAGTTTAAAATACATGAAAATATGCAGGATAAACCTAAATCAGGCACATGCACATGGAAAAATGAGTCTCCTAATCATAAACCTCTTACTTACTGCACATAATATTTGTATTGTATTTCATGTCTTTATTTAAGTGTCAATAGCCGTTTTGTTACATTAATAGAACACTTTCACCTGTTCCACTACTAAACATTGTTCACGACGAGAGCGTAGTGAACCTTTGAGAATGTAAACTGACGTGGTAAAATCCAGTAAGTGAATATAGGACCTTATATTGTGTTTGTGTACGATTAGAAACCAAACTGTTAAACAAGAGGGTACCTAGTACCTAGTTTGTATTTTAGAGTTTAGACTTTTAAGACTGGACTTTACAAATAAGTTGAAGGTTTTTAAGATGTACTTTTACAAACCGGTGTAAGGTTTACTTGTACTCGTCCTTCGTCCCAGTCTTAAAAGTCGACAGTCAAGCTCCTTGCATTCATATTTTGAACCATTTCATATATTTTAAAATGCCTCTAACTGACTGATGAATGCGGATCTTAGATTTAATCCTAAAACTGACTCTGCCACATGGGAAACGGGTCTCTGTACGGTTTAAAGTCTTTTGAGATTGGGATCAAAATTCGTTGCAATTTTCAATAGCTCTTTTATGCTTTTAATACCTGCTATCGTCCTGATATTACATTAGCTAAATGTAACAGAATCATAATCAATAAATAACATTATGTTATCTGCTTTTTACTTGTAGCCCCTTATACCAAATACCAACACAATCTCGAGCAGGAATCGTTATACACCAAGGAGCAGCTCATGCTTAGTATAATGTTAAATGTTAGATATTTCACTTTATTTTCATGGCCTGAGCTAAAAACATCGCACACATAAATCACATAAATACCCATGCATTTCTCACGGCATACGCACGCAAGTAAATCCCAATTTCTCAGACCAAAAAATGGTGCGATTAACTGTAAAAATCCGAGTGATAATATTTAATATTCATGGAACTATTTTTCTAGAGAGTACGAAGTGCAAGTGTGAGCCCTATTTACAGATTTAGATGCTATATGTAATAATAATAATAATAATATTTATTCATCAAACTTGCTTCAGTAGAAGCCTGTTACGGTTGACAATAGTATAAAGTAAACAATATGAGTCAATTTTAAGGTAAATTTTTCACAGTATAGGTTGAATTAGAATATGTGTGCCGAATCGCATTGCATTTGAAGCTACGACTATTCATTTGTAGTATTTAGCGATATTTGAGAAACGTCCAATTTTTGTAATTTTAATGGTATTCTTTCTATTGGATGAGATTGTCCTACTCCTAATTGCAATTGCAACCTTGTTCCATTCACCAAAGCTTCCAGCCGAGAGGTAAAATAAGACAGTCGTCTACGTTGGCATTGCATGCAACTTTTACTACAAATCATGCATTACTTTACTATTTTTTACTTGAACATTGAACTAGATGTTAGGTAAGGTCGGTTATGCAGATTAGTTTAGCTGCGAATGTCCAAGCAAAGTAGTTTATTAAGAAAAGACCAGGTTTAACCAACACAATATACAATTAACTATTGTAACGTACCTTGTTAATACTGCCATAAGATTCCCCACTACTGGCGATGGTATTATGAATTTCGTTTGGTTTTGTGGTTATGAAGTACACAACTCCACACAACCAAATCACAAAAATTAAAATAAATACTTTGTTCCTTCGTTTAAGTATCATGTTGTCTTCAGGTTGGGAACTCGTTCACAAGTGGAAGTCTGTTTGAAACTTTTAAGAGAAAATATTACTATAGGGGATAAAAAAAAGTATGTTTGATTTACATGAACGTTAACAGTTTACAACTGCATGCATATAGAGTCAAACGAATAGGAAAAGCCTTCAAACCAGCATTCCTATAATATTCCATGCTTCATGCAATGCCCTATTCAAGTTGAACTCTTATTATTAACTAAGTTAAGTACCCATGTACCTGTTTATTTCTTGGGTCGCTTATCCCTTAACCTAACCGGTAGTTTAGAAGGGCTGGTGGTAGTTTAAAAGGGATTGGTATCTGCTCTCTTTCACTTTTGATGAATGTAAATAAAGTTGGGGGTGCAACTTCAGGTTTAAGTTAGGCAATGGAGTATGCATGTAAGGTCTAGAGGTCCTGTAAGTACGCATGCATTGTATATATTAGTTGTTATCAGTAGAAGTCTGTTTAAAAATGCTAGTTTAAACTTTTAGTAGAAACATGAAATAGGAATCCATGGAAAGGTCTTTGGGTGCATGTAAACAGCCAGATCTTTTGCAATCATTGCATCTGTACAGCTTATTTAGGCTGATATTTAACTCCACAATAATATTCTTAAAAGTGGAGAAGACACAGGTCAAAGAAACCGAAGAAATTGAAATTACGATCAATTCTAAACGCAACATAATGAGTGCATATGCTTCATATATGTTGTCGTTTTTCTGTTGGCTGGCTACAGTTCTGAGGAGTTGTAGTCTACATTTTAATTCAACAAAATAAAATGGTTCCAAAGTCAATTTATAAATTATATAGAACCCGGAAAGTATTACGCTGAGAAGTACAAGCGAAACTGCAACTTGACAGCAAACTAGCTGCAAAGCAATCGCTTTTTGCAGCTAGAAACTAGATACAAAATAGTGTGTTCGTACAAAATAAATGTTTTTAAACTGACAGGAGATGTAGTCGGCAGCTTTAAAAAAAAATATAGAGCATTACCTGCCCGTTTAAGGAAACCATTTAATGAGTACCTTTTGAGAGGTCTTGTAGTAGAAAGTGCAAGGATAACGTCTGTATTTGTACTGAAAATAATTCCAGAATCAGCTTCATCTCTAAGATTAACTGGTTGGCTCTCAGATTGATGAACTCTAAGAATCGTCTATAATTAGCACATCTCATCACATTTTTAACTAACTTAAATTAAATACGCCTACTTATCATAATAATCTGCATAAATCTTCTGTTTTACTTTCAGTGGATAACTAATGCATTTATAATCCCATTTAACTCATGAAAAACATCAGGATCGGTATGTTTTTACAAATAAATAATACATTTCTTACTTCAGTCTCTCTTTTTAATGTTTGTTTATTGATCAAGATCAAATTGGAAAATCTGAATTTTGTCCTCACGTCAATAATTAAGCAGGTAACAAAAATAACAATAAAGTAGTGAAATGGCATACATATTATGTGTACGCAAATTCTACAACTTTTACTGAGATAATATAGTAATTAAGAATTGCATCTACCAGTAGTTGTTTCACTTTTCACTCAATGAAATATTCAGCCGTATTACCTACAAATTAAGAAATAATCTCAGACTGGAGATCAATTTCGACGATTAGTTCACATTGTCGTTCTTATTTTGATTGACTATAAATTGGAAGATTAAATTAACAGAAAAGGTTCGTCACTAAGTAAGTTATGCAATTGGCTGGATTGGATGGAGAGATTCATCATGCTAAATCCCAAAATCGCTAACATGAACGTACAGTATTGTCAAGTTTTGATAAGTTTTCTTTAAACTAATAAATGCAGATTCAAAAACCTTAACAGGAACTAAAGTCTAGTGATTCAAAGTTACAATAAAATCGTATATTAATAATATCATCGCGTTTTACATTAATTATTACACAGGTAATGGATTCATATTATATATAATAATAATAATCAGTTTTTACGCACTCTTGACTGGTTAAATTCACAAAAACCCTATCTACCTCCTCGCACATTCATAAGCTTCATTCAAATACGGCGTGACCAGAATAGAATCAACGAGACATTCCGCTCGATAGTTTATCACAAGAGGGAAATAATTGTAAAAATATTTCGACTTAAATGCACACCGTACACAGTTAAAACATAAGACTCGTCACAATAAACATAATAACTTCATAACTCATACTATTCACAAGCTTCTTAACAATAGTTACACTTATGCCTCACAACATTCTCATTCTCACTCAGATTCAATAGCACCCGAGAACAGTTTAGGCTTTAAAAAGTTTCAATCAAACTGAAATTTTTGAAGATAATCGTCTTGATCGCAGATTGCGCAAACTAGATCATTAGAATCTGGAACAGCAGATATGCAAAATCCAGTTTTAAGTTGACTCTGTATCAATTCATCCTTCGTATAGAACCATTTGCTTGCTTCATCGCAGGGTTGAAGGGCTATAGGAGCCCCTGGATACAACGAAGAAGGCATTGACAAACATAGGTCATCGTGCTGAATCATACCATCCCTGGTCAACGCCCATTCCTGGAAAAAACATTTTTTAAACTTATAACTTGTTTTTGTCATTGCCCTTTTACTGCTGGCTTGTAGCTGAGTGGGTGGTACGATAAAAGGCATCTAGAATTCAAGGATGCTAGCATTCCTTTTATTATTATTATTAAACTCGTATTCTTCGCAAACCTGATTGCCACCAGTTCCATGACATTGGAATAGCTGGGCAGGGTGGAAGGCCGTCCTTCCCATGGTATCTATGCATTTGCTTCCTTGCTTAAACGAGCCTTGTTTAACTACAGAATTCGTAGGAACCTTTAGGTCAGGGTATACGTTCTTTAAGTACCATTTAAACGGTTTGCATTTAAGCCTGTCCCGTATAGCTAGTCGTTCTTCAATACTGCAAAATTAAAAAATTATCACAAAATTAGAGTACTTAAAGCGCAATGGTTTACTTTATGTGAAGTAACGTTAGCTTACTTTCCAAAAGGTACAGCCTTGGCAAGAGGCACCTTAGAATAATACAAGTCTTTATACGAGTCCATCCAAACTTCAGCAGCTCGACGAGTATTTTTTGCAAAAACGGCTCCTGAACCTCCAGGAAAAGAGTACGGATGCTGCTTTCTAAAAACATGGCCTACTCGCGAACAAGGGACGATTTCTAGCGTTCCACCGCACTGCCATACTCGAAAACTTATTTCTGGAATGAAACGGGTTTAAAAACTTTAAAATTGAAAAATTGCAATAAAACATTTTTGGAATGCATACGCTTATTGTTTCCTTATTTACCTAAGTTTTCCCCACCCCAGATATCCATTTGAGTGTCATACTTTCCTAATTGATTGAAGTACTCACGGTTAATGGAAAAGAGTCCACCGGCTAGAGATTTAAACACGAATAACTCAGACCACAATCGTAAAAAGTTGGCATTATAAATGGAAGAACAAAGGTTTAGTAATATTGATGTGATATAATTTTACTAGAAGGTAGATAAACAAAAAACCATATCTTCTTTTTCCTTACCAATTATGGGTGTTCTGAAATTACAAGAATAATACTTATCAGTTTCGATTTAAGACTGATTATAAAATTAAGCAGGTTTACATCCATCAGGAAAATATCCCAACAAGCTCTCCGAATAAACTAAACCGAACAATTATTACCTAATGATTCTTGAAGGGTCCAAAGCAAATTCATGGCGTTCTTTGGGACTCAAGTATTCCCATTTAAAGACCAGATTCCAATCAAACCCACCCCGAAGTTCGGCCGATGCAGCCACATAGCGGAAGTCATCCATGTTGATCACATCAATAACTGGGCTCACAACATGCGTCTGATTCTAGAAAATAAAATTTAAAAATTACAATCAGTAAGAAGTTTGGAAAAGAGCCAAAACAGAATAAATATCCGTCATTCAGAGGCGATTTTGATCTATGAAACGGGACTCATCCCCTTGTCCGTATCATATTTCACAAAATATGAATTACTAACTAACTATCAAAGGTGATTTTTCATTAGAAGATAAGATAAAAATTTTTATTCATCATTCATTCCCATCACAAACCAAATATGGCAACCGGATCAGTATATGATGGGCCCAATAATGTATTCAAAACCTGTAAAGTATAGTCTAACTTCTTCAAGGATACAATTGGTTTGTAATTTAAAAAATGTCATACAATAATCGTAAATCTTCTATTCATACCGGTAGCCAGAAAATAATCTGTACCAGTCATATTATACAGTACATTATGTTATCGAAAGATAAATAGGTGAATATTCTGCGCTTGATATTAATGGCCGGCATGCAAACCGTTTCACGACGGGAGGAACGACTACCCAGGTATTAATTTTGGGCAAAAAAGTGGTTTGGCTTAACTTACATCAGTGACTAGCTTTAGAAGGGGTTCTAACCATCCTTCATTACATTCACAATGAGAGTCCAAAAAGGTCAAAATAGGAGCTGTTGCTGCATCTGCCCCTCGTACTCTCGATCGCATCAAACCTGCATAAATTACAAGTTATAACTGGTTAAATAAAGTTCATTGTCATTTTCAGTTGTACAATAAAAGCAATGTAAGCTCGTGGATTTAGACTCCAAGGGGGTAATCTATTAGCTTGTTAGTGTAGATCGAGATAGGATTCTTTGACACTTCTGACTTCAGGCCCCCATGATGATCATGTAAAAACTGCGGTCATATTGTCGCAAGTAACCTTTTCTTTTACTGTCTACAAGCTTTTAGCATGACGTGTTGATTTGTTGTCGTTGATAATAGTAAAAAGGGGTTAATCAGGTTTAATAAATAATTGCATAGGGCAATAGGGTAGAAAAGGAATCAAGAACTAAAGATTACATACTTTAATTCCCGTTTTCATCAAACCAAGTTGAATTAATTAAATCTTGATAAAGATCAGAACATGGCATCATCAACGCTGTTACAAGTTATTGCTCTGTAGAACGGTGTACTAATGATTATTGTAGGTGAATGAGATTTTTATAACTTTTACAAAAACCAAATCATGTTTTAAATTGTTGTACACGTCAAAGCGGCACTAATTGACCCATAATAATTGACTTGACGGTATTCAGGTCGATTTGATTAAGTAGGAGGGACGTTTAAGGTAATACTGGGTTTAATTGACATGGTCATGCGAACAAAAACTGAAGTTAGCTTTTAGAAGAGGAATAAAGATTCCGTGTTGTAGTCCATTATGCACGTCTTATTGATGGCGAGCGATGGCGTATGCAAAAATGTCAGAGATTTATAGTTCTCTCACTTTTGCAGCTACTTTTTGTTAAAAACCTTATCTATGACTGCCTAACAGTTTTACGGTTTCCCGACTTAAAACAAAAAAGGGAAATTTAGTCTTGTAGATTGTAGATAAGTACATTGGTAATGCTTACCTTCTCTTTTATTGTTCCTCATTATTTTTACTTTACGAATTGTGGCTAAAAGGGCTCCATCCTCAGCTATAAAAAACAAATGAAATCATAAAATCTCCACGTGTGTTTCACACAACCTCTCGTCCTGCGGAATGTCAGATGAGGATTTTGCATTGTTTGTCATAAAATTCGAACTGTAAACTCTGTTACTAACCATTTGGGGAAGCATCGTCAACTAATATAATCTCGTCAATGAGTTGAGGAGGACTTCTGTTAAGTACAGATGCAACAGTCCTTAAAAGGGTAGATCGAGCCTCATTGTGAAAAGTTATGATCACAGTAGTTGGCTGCAACTTGGAAACATCGAACTCCTTTTTTTGGCACCTGAAAACACGTATTTCCACTTATGTAATTTAATACGTAGCTCCATGTCCGTAGTCCGCAGGATTAAACCCATAAGCCATAAGTTAAAACAATTAATCAATATAGTTTCATATGAAAAACCTCGAAGAACGGGTGAGATTATCTTATCTTGAAACAAAATCGCTAAAAACCACAATCTTTGAAGCATCTCCCGGAGGCTCAACATTCAGCAGCAAATAGGTAGTTGAAACAGTGAGAAAACGGTTGTTATCACATAATAAAACATATTGGTATCTTGTTACTGACAAGATCGCAAGGGCTACTCCACAGGCATGAATACTAATACTTAAGCAAGTAAAATTCCGAATGGAAGAAGCGATAGATTAAATTTCATTCTTTGCTCGTAATTAACTAACCAAGCAAAGCCACTAAATTGTTTTCAGACATTTTTCCTGTGGTATGCCCCGTGTGGGACATTAATGGTTGACGGATCCATAATTACAGGTCGCTTTATCCAACCAGAAGTTATAATACCAGTCAAACACAATGAGAGAATACCAATTTCTGGTTATCAACCCAACTAACTACCCTCTTACATACCCTTTTATATTGTTAAGATTCCTATCATGAATCTTCTCCTAAACGCGATAAGTATTAATGTACGTGACTCACATGTGATTTCTCGTGTCAGGAATGGCTCTATCAATGGCTAAGTTATCAGATGCCAATTGATTGAATTTGGTCTTCCCATAGGAGTCTTGACCCTGTTGAACCCGGTCCCCTGCCAGATAAGCTTCTTGGTCAAAGAATTCAAACGGGTCACGTTCGACGTATGCATTGAAATTTTGATCCGTGAATCCTGTACTACTTCCCCTGTTCCGATGATGATGTGAATCGGCCTCCTCAGCGACATAGCTATGACTTGCATGTCCAGTACTTTTTCTTCTGCTATTAAGAATACTATTACTACTATCACGGACGGCAAAAGCTGCACTGTAATCATTTCTCGACCTTGACGTCGAGCTCCCTGTTGATACGAAGCTTAGGTCATCTAACGGTCCTGCCGCTACGTTGCTTTCTATTGGAATTTTTCAAAACAGGAAACTCTTAAGTTGGAGATGATGCAAATGGTGAAATTAATTCAATTTTTTGTAAAGTGGATTTAGTTTGCAGAAAGGGATTAGATATGCAAACATTAAGCGTTAACGGATTTCGTTAATTTATTGACTTAACAGGAATTGATAATTCGCATTACAATATAATATCAATTAAGGGTATGATTATAACCACAACCACATATTTAGTGGTTCGAAATTATGCTAGTCTTGGGGGCTGGGGGATGCGTTCGAGCTTTAGACATTTAACCATTTGGTTAGGTAATTACCTAGCTTAACCTCAAGTCATCATGCCGGAATTTTGTCCCAGGTTGACCGTCATCGGCCTTTAATCCGACAGCTTTTAGCATGAGTTAAGCAAAAAGAAACACAACAGCTAATGGCAGGTTAATATTATGATAGCATGATAATGAAAGATTGCTAAGTTGACCAGTAAGTTTTTTGTCTGTGAATTTTTCTCTCAAAACTCGATATTATAGCTGCTTCTAATAAGTACCAATTACTTATGCATATTCAGTGACTCGGGAGTTCAGTTTTTTTGGTAGTGGAAGGTGGAAATTATCTTTAACCTGAGATGAAATTATGCGAGGGCCAAGTAGGTAGTTTAATTGGAAGCTTTACTGACGTATCAGAAAAGCAAAGACTGATGAGTTGCTTCTACTTGATTTATTTATTCTTTCTTATTGAATTTTAGTTGGTAATTGGTAAAAACGTGAGATGTATATCTTAAGTGCATTATTACCAGAGATGATAAAAATCTTTCCTGTTTTACCGGAAAAAAGAGCCCTGTAGTGCCTGCCACCTTTTACTACTGCTATAATTATAATACATGCAGCAATACCCAACTCCATGCAGTTTTGATGTGTCTGACAATATCGCAAAGTTTGCATGAAAAGCAGAATGCTAATTAACTATAGTAAAGGTAAACCCATGAAGAGGAGGGCAATTATCTTCACTGTCAAGTTTAGAAGACTTGGTTTAGTGTCCAAAAAATACTACGTACCGCTCAATTAAAGTTTGATCTTGCATTTATTAAAAAACCAGCCCCTGAGAACGACGATTAATAGGATACATTTGGTGCTGCATGTTAGTCATGATGTCAAACTTAAAACTTTGTAAATGTAGCCTTTTTCATACCTGAAACACGACCATGTTCACTACTTCTTCGAAAATTATCACTCCCAGCAAAATGACTCGACGGGAGTTCTACAACAGATCCAGGATCAACTGCTGTCAACGAGTTAGCCACACCTTCCTGTTTAAGATCAAAATTGAAAAGGCAAATGATTAGTTTAGTTGAGGACAATCACAATACACCTCGCATTAATCTCAATGCATTTACGAATTCAAGGCAGAAATACAAGCAAGCTCAGTTAGGAATCTTAGTAGTTGGGGTAGTCCAGTCCTCTATCAATCTTTAGAATAAATTAATCAATTAAGCATTGCAAAGTCACGTTCATCCGCCACATACTTAATCCTGTCCTACACCGAACAACCTACACACCCTGTTACTCCTTTATTTATCTAGTTTCATCATCCAAATTATAATTAATAGATGAAATTTGCAGTTTAGCAATTCAAAACATTAGCAGTAGACAGATTATTAATTACACTACTCAAATGACTAAAGTATGGGAGGTTCTCACAAATTTACTCTAAAAGCCCTTAAGATGGATAAAAACAAGTTCAATCCGTGGAGGTTTGCGATTGCGACTACCACTTGTTGCCACAATTGCTAAATTTATTGCGGTTTTGCATGCAGCTTGTTTTCATATTCATCTTCTAGATTACAAATTAAAATTATAATGGGGTAGCCAAGTTTTTAAAAGTAGTAATTCAGCAAGGGATCTGAGATTTGTACCGTATCTTGCGTACTAACAAACCGGCCACTCCTCATTTCATATTGACAATGATTATTTACACCTACATCCGTCCGCACTTCGTACCAAAGTCATACATTCCTACCTACCTCCTTGCCAAATAATGACACTATTCTGTCATGTCGGGTTTCGAGTAGCTGTAAAATCATTTGTCTTCTTATATAACAACAACAAAACGAACGAGTAGTTAAATGTTAAATCACAGATTAACTTGATCATCGAATCCCACCTCCTTCATTAAGCTGCTGTGGCATTTAAACGAACAGGCTGAAGTGAGGTCAACTAAAATGACTAATGAGAAACAGTGTAGGGTGCATGTATGGGAGGATTAAGTCAGGTTTTGGCTCAATTTTGGCAAAGGATATTATAAAAAGGACTTGGAAGACGAATTTGCAATAATTTGCCCATATTACATATATTATTATCTCCCTGTTATGTGACGAAATTTCAACTTTGAACTAAAAACATCTCGAATTTAGCTGTGGCTGAGACTAATAAGTCTATTATATGAAAGTTATTGCAAAACATAGTCCCGTTCGCTTTCCTGTAATGGAGGTTACAATCACAAATCAATTGGTTATAAAAGTCATACCCATGCTAGCTAATACTGCATGCTACAGTGCGACTCATTTTCGTTCCACTCTTAATTGTCCATCATACCTGACCTGATAGGATTACAGTGTAGTATTTTCATCGTCGCAATTCAACGGTCTTGGTCTGCATACCAAACCCAAATAACATGCGTGAAACGAACGTGTTTCCTTTTTGCATAAAAAACTTACTTATAGGAACATAACAGCGTTTAAAGAGATCATAAAGGAGCAAAGACACCATATAAGAGAAAACTTATGTATAATTCAGATGTACAATGCATGAAGCAAACCCGATTGTATTGTCCCGTCAAGCAAAAACCAAGTTGAGGAATTTCGTGACTAGGTGCTTAAAGAAAATTAAGATTTATATCCAAATCAACAAAGTTATAAAACCTTTAAAATTTCAAACATAACAAGAATAAACTTAAACCAGAAATAAAAACAAGGGTCTCATAAGTCTGTCCTGGCCACCATCGTGCCTAATAAAACTATCGACAAGTTAAACTGGCCTAAAGGTCGGCAAAGTTAGGTACAGTATGAGTACGTAGAATCGATAATATTTCGCGACGTGTTTGGATATAGGGTTGGAAACTAACTGGTTAACTAAGAAACCTGCCTACTTAAAAACTTGACTGGGCATTAGAAAGGCATATTTCAGGTACTTTCACAAACAGGTTTAGATAGAATTATCCACACCATAAGTCCGTTCATAGGTTCAATCAAGAGAAATTTGAAGGCTACTTCATATCCTTGAAAATGCATCTAGCTGATTGTGACACACATTTTACCCAAAAAATGGACCATATTCCAAGTTTATGGGTTCTACGGTTCTTTAACTGTTTGGAGCAAAGATCATTGCAAGTTGCAATAGTTGGTTCACAACTTTTTATCAAGATTTTTAGTACGTCTCTCTGCGATACTTTCAGCTTCTAGCCTTAGCTTAACTATATGCAATATAATCATTATCAGATTAGATCACTTGTTTTACTGATGAAAAGGTCGTAAGATTACATCCGTAAATGTCGAAACATATAATTTATCTAAGAGCTTTTCATAAATCATAAGTTAATGCTCTTCTTCTGTATTTCAATTCCTTTTAAGAACGTTATGGGATGTTAAACAATGAGACAATTACTCAGAGATAAACCACAGTCCAGTTGTTTTATTTACTTTATCATATGCCAACAAATAAACTTGCAAATAAACAAATGCATAAACTGAAAACTACTGCTCGTATAACCGAACAAAGATTAAAGTTTAAATTGGCCAACTCCAACTGACCACGGTTTTAGAAGACGAATCATATTTTAAGTAAATTAATTCGATTAAGACCAGAACAGTTGTTCTATTAAAATACGAACGATTATAGCTCCATAAAGCACAATAATTATGAATCATTCGTTAAAAGTGAATAATGGGTGTAGGTAGATGTTCTGTAGGTGTATCTTCAATTTTGTGGCTGAAGCACCCCAGGTCAGGAAAGCTTGCATTAATCCTGTCTTTGTATAAATCATCGACCGAATTAAATATACCTTTTTACAATCTATGTACGGGATTGTAAGTAAAACAAGTTACAAGTCATTTTTAACCAAGTCCAACCCCAACCTATTTAAACAGTCACGAGAAGAGTCCACTGTCACTGTGCCTGCAAGATTTATTCTTAGGCTACCTACCATTAAACTGAGGACATGATTTATCAATGGCACAGGATATTGGATTGATTTCATGCCATGCTTGTCCACAATACACGAAGTTACATTGTTATAACTGATCTAAAGAACTTCAAAACATGTAATACAATAAGTTTGAATGTCAAACCTGTCATTTTTTGCACTCGAGTCATCATACAAATTACCCTTAGTTTGCTAAGCATTCATTGTAATAAATTTGCGTACTCTAGTACAACACCCATTGTAAAATTAGATTCACTTCCACTATAAATAAAAGATGTGAATTTCCGGTCCAAATATACAATTATATAGTATACAAAATTGTAATCTTCGTTCGCATACAATTAACGCATTCAGTTACGCTAGAAGAATAAAAACACATTTTTATCTGCAATGCAATCGGTCGCAGTCATTCGGATGAACGAGTAACAGAAACCAAAACATTAAATCATTTGAAATCGTACATTTGAGCTGAGATAAAGATCTGGTTTAACAGCAAATAAAACAAATATTTAACCATTCTAACTCAATCACCGTTGTCCTCTTTCACACCTATCACAAAATAAAAAATGGTTAGAGTATAGATGATTTTTAAAACGTAATGTCCCTTACACAATAGAGTATGTAAAGATGTGTGTTACAGATACCACCGATACCGATTAAACTACAACAAATGCATCTATTCTAGCATGATGGGCAATCCAATTCATTTACGTCCTGCCCTACCTGAACAAAATAACATTCTAGGCCGATAAAAAATGCAAAACAGGAATAACGGGAATTTAACAAGTGAAAATATGAAAAACTCTGATGACCGATAGGATATGAAGTTTGAACTACAACATTCCTCCCGTGTAAAGTCTACAATTTCTCATGCAAAACACAAAACAATGATAACGATTTTCAAACGAATTCGCATGAAATGAAAACAAAATAAAAAAGCCTTTAGTGTTTACAATTCTTGACCGGAATTGGCTAATCACATCAGCAATTTTCGATTGCAACTCACAGACCAATTCTCATCATAAAGTCCCTTCGAAGTCATAACAAAAACTCAACGATAATGAGCATTAGGACGAGGCTCTAATTTCTCACGATCCGGTTCCGTTGTAATTTGGGAGGTAACTTATTTTGACATCCTGTAATCTCCTACACTCTTTTCTATGCATTCCTGTCTTGCATGTAAGCCTTAATTTCCACTTCCTATTCCCATTATAATTTATCACCCATAGAAGAGAGCAGTAAAGCAGAAATCGTAGGTAGATATGTTTCCGTAAAAGTCATGAAGAATTCCCCAATTTCAACAACCTAATTTACATTTAATGAATTTGTTAGCCAACACAGTTAAGCTTGGATTGTGTTTTAGCTAAGGATTTCGTTCTGTAGGGCAGGGATCTGGTAAAAAAATCTTGGAAACGCGATACTCGATATTCTACTTTTTTTACTTATAAGCACATGGCAAATTAACAGGTTAAAGGTTGAGTCTGGTCTTTTTCAAAGTAGTACAAGACCTGATAATACGACTGATTAGAGCAGATGTCAAATGTGAATGTAATTTCATGCAGCTGATGATAATTTGGTAAAACATGGGATAAGAGAACGGCAAAATAAAAAAAAGTGCTTCCCATTTTCACTTTTGTTAAGTATGAAAAACCATTATTTAGAATTAATTGTCACTGTTTCATTTTTTAGGGCAAATGACGCAAACAAGGAAGACTCTTAATTATAAAATGTCGAGGAAACATCTGTCATCAAATATATTCAAAAGTAGTGTATGCTCAAATGCTCATCTTGAGAGTATAAGTTGCTGTCATTTTTGTTTTAATATTCTTCCTAAAACTTTTGGCATTCAAAGAGTAGACGTTTTACTAAAAGGCTTCACACCCACTTATGTTGATCTTTCATACGTGCCTGAGTAATCCTAACTTCTCTCTGTTCACCTGTTCATCTTTATATAACTTGAATGACAAACTTTTGGAACAATCCACCACGAAGAGTTACAATTCAATGCAATAAAAAATATTGCACTGGGTTTTCTTCGTTATTATTTCTCAGTAATCCGGAAGTACAGCAACAAGCCATTCGTTCAACTAGTGAAGATCTAAAGATCTTACTGATGGACCGCATCATCTTAGTTCGTTCGTCTACAACACTAGTACGAATTAGTGAAGTTATGCTGCAAAGCAAGTAGATTATAAAAGCAGTTTGTGCAATACAAACACAGGCCGAGTTCTGAATTGTACGATGCAAATTCTAGCTGACATGCCTAATAAACAATAGACTGATATGTCGAGAAATTCGTTATTTTTCACATATGCATTCAGTACACTCATACATTGAATCGTGAATAAAAACTAAAGCTCATACTAAAGTGATTCTGACGTGCTGATATGCATGGACTAGATTGATCTGGTTTTATTGGAAAAGATTCAAAAGCTTACATAATCTGCTCATGAGGGACATAGGGAATGGACTTTCATTGACTGGCAAAATAGACAGTTACAAAGAAATCACAAAAAAAAGATATTGGGAAAATTTGCAAAAGGAATTAAAACTAGATTAAAGCTTCATTATAAATGCATAGCTTTTTTTACCGAAACTGGCAGACTGAGAATTGACTACTTCAACTTTCAGAGTATCTACCGGTTTTACTCCAACTTCTTAGTAATTTACGACTTTGAGTGGAAGTTAGGTAGGTTATGCAGATTAGTTGCGAATGGTTAGTCTATTAAAACTAGGCCAGGTTTAACTAATACAATACATTCATTATAATAATGTTATTTACCTTGTTAATACTCCCACGAGGTTCCCCACTACCAACGGTGGTAGCATCGTTTGGCCTTGTGGTTGTGTAGTACAGAACTCCACACAACCATATCACAGAAATTAAAATAAATACTTTTGTGTTTCGTTTAACTATCATGTTGTCTTCGGCTCGGGAACTCGTTCAAGACTGGAACTCTGTCAATCTGAAATTTTAAGAGAGAAAATATTGTTATAATAATCAAATACTTAGGTGCTTTTGCTGCGATGCGATGGGATGAATTATAACTAACTGATAAGGTACACATTGAACCGATTGTACAACAGCATGCATTTCCATCAAATGAATACAAAAATATGGCAAATTTACATCAAACCCAGAAATATTTTCATGCTTCATCCAATGCACAAGTAAAGTAGTCACACTAACTAACTAAACTACCCACAGAAGATCGAAATGATTACGCAAGGAACCCCATTCATAGTTTACAAGCATCTTCTTCATTCATTTGGAATTTTATTGAACTCCTTGTTCAAGTTTGATGGACATATTCGTAGTCAGTTGGCAAAACTCATCATTATCAAAAAAATTTCGCCTACATC
>JAQFZX010000287.1:0-71199 GCA_034682405.1 Hydroisotoma schaefferi
AATGCTGTGCACCCCTACAAGCCCATCATAAGCAAAACAAGCACCTTGGAGTAGAGACTAAAAATGTTAAAGAATGGATGACATTTGTTCAAAGGGCATTTTTGGCCAAGCTACCATATACGTACAATTCTGATCATCTTCTTCTTCATTACTATTACACTTAGAGCAATAGGAATGCAAAGATGTAAGTGACTTTCCTTAGCTTTCTCCGTAGCAGTTTGTCTCTTTCTTCCACTTGATCTCTAATAGTTTTATTGCTTCTAGCAGTAACATGTAAGGAAAGTTAAAAGAGATTTCTTTATGTGAAAGCAGCTGTGAAATAAGTAGACTTCAGGATCTCTCCACACGACGTATAAGAGACTTATTGGCTTCTTGATCCTCTTCGTCTCCTTGGCTTGGTTTCATTCCTATTTACTACCAACATCCCCCTAATAAGTACCTATTCCTGAGTATTGTCTCTATTTCTTTAGAGGATGGATTTTTTCTGTCCTCTTAGCTATAAATCCAATCCAGTAGCTCTCATGATGTCCCCATGGTATTTCTCTTATGGGGTTTACATCGAGTTTATTTGGCTTGTCATCTCATGTGCACTCTTTCTCCGTAGCCAATTACGTCTTACAATCTTGTACATGAACCTATACTGTCTGATGTACACTACTGAGTTAGTAATATGGAAACTAATGAAACCATGCATCCATGCCAAAATCAAATATATTAAATAGCTTGTGTACTTTTTAGCTAAATAACAACAAAGCCGACAGCAGTCTGTCTGTAATAAGGGCAGTCATCCTTGGAACTTGTTGGGATTAAGTTGCGAAAGTTTGAAGTTTTTTATGAGGAAAATGTTAACTTGTTGTTTGGCTGGCTCTAAGGTTTTTATCGTCCACGGTCTCCGTAGTATCTTGGTTTACTGGATGAATGAACATAGACAGTACCTTAGGGTATGTGTAGGGTCTGCTGTCGCTGTCTGTAATTTAAAGAATCTTGAGAACTTTTAATTTTAACCGATTAGGTTACAGGCTTTTAGCTACTCTAGTCTGGTTGTTGTATAATGTAAAAAATTAACTGATCTGATAGGAACCCTTTATATAATTACGATCGCTCGACAGTACATGAATCCGCACATCTGTATAGTTTATTCTTACATGCAATGAATAACAATTAAAATATCTGCTGAAAGCGTTAAAAGTTTGACTTAATGTCGTCAAGTTCAAAGTTCTCCCATATCAATCTGAGAATCTTCGGAATTTCATTTTGAAACTCTCATTACTTTCACTATGAATCAAAAACAATTTCTTGAGTTTTTAAGTTTGAGGACTTTTTGGTTCCAACCTTCTGCTTAGCGTCAGAAACACAAGAAATAAAATAACCTAAGCCGAGCTCGGGTTTCAGCACTGCTTACTTCTTTTATTTTATTTTGATTTGATTTGTGTTAGAAAAGCATGGTTTAATATCGCAACAGCACAGACCAAGCAAGCTGCTACATAAAATCTTTGCTTGCTGCTAATAGAAAATAACGCATTTCGAGAGCAACTACTCTTTCCTTTACTTTCGTTTACAAGTGAGTCAGACCCTTGATGTTGGTTTACTCTTCAGTCTTTACACCCAAAAAGTGTGTTATCAAGTACATTCACAAAAATTTTCCGATTCTATTATGTGTTAAAACTGAAAAGAATCCCATTTCACTAATAGTAGACCACTAACATGTACTTGTGTATTTGTCTATAGAATATTCGTACTATCGTATCGTATCGTACTATGGCGACTTTTCTACCATAAAAAGTTAAGCTTCCTCAAGTTACATCCTGATCACATTTCTCAGCCTGTGAAACTTTCCACACATTTTCTTATTAGGATATTATTAAAATCTCAACTACATCTATCTACTCTTAAAGAAAGGCAAAACCCACCAATCTGGTTTCACTCTAGGGTTATTAACGAATACAGGAATTTCCTTGAAGATATTATTTATGTGCTAGCCTCCTGAACGACTTTCCTAAAATGGCACCTATTTTCTCACGTATGAAGAGTAGCAGTTTCCCTTTTATTTTTTGCTAAAGTCTCATTTTGATTCTGTATAATATTTTAAAATATTAGCATCCTACTATATGCCTAAGTTGTTTCTGATAGAGACTAAAAACTAGACTATAAAACTTGAAATTGGAATATAATCGCAACCAGTCACCCTGGACTACTGCATTAGCATCCGCCCAATGAAGGAAACCCAACCTTAGCAACTAGTTACTACGTCCAGTATGCATGGAGAGAGTTGAGATAAGAGCAGAAACTGTAGGATTTTTCGTGACCAAGAAAATGTACGCAGTACTATTTAGAAAAGAGTGAACATACTTACAACAAGTAGAAACTTACGTACTAGTCGAAATTTAACATCAGCAACAGCCATATCATAAGAACAGGGTGGAGAAAGCCTGGTACAAGTCTTGGTTGTTTTTTCCCTGTTCTTTTAGATGTTGAATACTCAAACGACCGACTCCTAAGTAAAGTTCGCCCTGCCTTCAACAACGAGAAGGATATCGAAAGATTTTTCAACTCCGTCTGCTCAAGTATTTTGCCAATTTTTGGCAGAACCAACTCTGCTTCAGCTACTGCTACTGCGACTTCTATGCTATAGTTTTGGCTTTCTAAAACTAGGTAGTCTGCTGCTTACTACTTGAACTCAGTTCATCGTTGTGGTTGAGTCAGTTTTTGACTAGAGGTTGAGTGAGTTTGGTGGTTTCATGGGTATTCATTCCTTGTAGCAAAAAAGTTATTGTAAGTTGTATACCGTCCTGCTTTCTTACAGCGATAGTACTGTCGTAATAAAATTGGCAGAGAATAAATAAACTTTCCTTCCTTTCCCTTTTTTACTTAGCCTGACTTATTCATGTGTGTATTTATATGATCTGATTATAATTTTAAATAGGGAAGTTCTAAGCTGAAGGAAAGGGATGAGAAAAATCACGAGGCTGCATGAGTCCATTTTTATAGAAAGCTAGACGAGTATAAAGTATTTTTTGAGGATAAAGTGGGATATTGTGTGTGAAACGTTGAAGAAGTGAGAATAATAAAAAGTGTCAAGTTTGGTTGATCTTCAATTGCAAAGGAAAAAAGATACCATTGGATTTTTGAGAGTTTGACGATTCCTGAATCGGTGTAAAGCTAAAGTTGACAAAATATCTCGTTTATGTACAGAAACAGGCAGAAGAAGAGGTTCAATCAAAGCAGGTGAATACCTTCTGGGAATATCCATTGCTGTTAATAAAGTAATGGTATTTGCTTACAGTTGCAATGCAATGTTTGGAATTCTTTCGGGTTACGCTTTTAGGTTGAATAAAATTGAATATTAAAACTGAAAAGTCAACTAACCTTGAGTTGAAAGCAATTATATTTTAAACGTTCTTATCTATCTCTACAAAAGGGTTGGTTGGTAGGCTTTACTATTATGGGAGTTGGAAGCTTTTGTAGAAAAAACTGAAACTTTAACTAGAGTCTTAATCATCTAAAAATGAAGAAGTCAAGTTAAAAGGTTGTGTGTTTTTCTTCATTGAAGTAAATCCTATCTAATTTGTTAGCTTCAGAACTTTATAATTGATTGGATCTAGATCTCATTAGTGTAAAAAAGAGTTTACGGGGCCGGGCTTGTTATTGTTTCCCGTTTTTGATGAGTTTAGGCTTTCTAGGGTGTTATTGGGTTCTTAACATTTTTGGAAGTCTGAGCATATTTTTTTCTCCGCTTTTACTACTAGCACTGTCTGATCCTGATCACGAGAATAAAGGCTTTCTAGACTGAGTAGTCTCATAGAAGTTGATTACTTTTTCTTTCTGTTTACTTCTGATAAAATTAATGAGCTAACTTTTCTCATTATTGCATTTACACATGATTTGTCTCAACTGTCAATTTTATTGTATCCTACATACAGTTGACAGTACTATGGATGGATGGCCTCTTGTATTGTCAACACTTATAGTACGCGTTTATTAATAAATAGCATTTTCCGCGACTGTATTATAAAGTGTAAAATCTGAAAAGACTTGACCATGTTGTAGTTTATGTAGAGTTTATGCTAAGAGATGTTATCGATTTGGGTAAATATTGAATGAGAATGAGTATGTTTAGTTTACTATTCACGCGTACTTTATGTTTATTTGTTCGGGGTTGGAAATGCGTTATTTTATTATCATCTACCTGCATCTGAAACTCATGCATAATGTAGTAGTAGTAGTAGTACCTGCCTGTTGTGTGCAAAAAAGTAATAATAAAGTTGCAGTTGTCATTTCTCTAACACAAAAGCCGTTGTTGGCTTCATCCTGATCCTGAAGCATCACACGGGATTCTACTGGCAACTGGGTGTACATGTTAATGCTAATAGGAGAGATTGTTATCTTATTAACATAGCCATAGTAAAATAAGCTGTGGCGGTAGTATTAGCTACTCATCGAATACATGAATGCACGTAATTTAGAGGTGGATGACATGAGAAAGCTTTCATGATTCATAATTCATAATTATTATTACCATTTCTTGATTAAAGGCTTAGACGTATTGATGATGTACTAATCGGAGCTGCGTCTATTGTAAATAATATAACGTGAGCCGAGTCAAGTGAGCAAATGTTCAGGGGATGGAAAGAAGTAATAATAATGGAATGTGTCATCTGTGATGGGAAGGGTATCCTCTAAAAGCATTTTTAGCCCCTGGATGATATCGTTCTTTACTTCATTTAATGTTTATTAGTTTTCGACGAGTCTAACTTTAACTAAATTTCAGCCTTGGATTGTGTGAGCTTAGAAGTATTCTTTACATCATGACCTTGTGCAGTGAAAAGCCTGCTTTTGATCTATACGGTTGAAAAGCTGTGATATGGAGGTAGGTAGAAGTTGATGAATATAGAATTTGTAATAAAATAAATACAAGGTTCACATTCTTGTAGTTAGGAAGAGTAGAGTATTAGGTTTTGTAGACTCAGGGATGGGACTAGGAACCGAGTAGTAATGGACTGAGGAAAGTGTGTTTTGAAGTGACAAATGGAATGGAGAGCTTTGTGTTTAAGTTAGAAAGCTATGTGGAGTCATATTCAGGCTTAATGCGAGGATAATCAAATAATGAGGGTGATAGGTTACTATCTTAGAATTTAGGGACGGCATAACATCATATCGGCTAATTCAATTTCAATCCTTATTCTTCAGTTAAAACTCGCAAAATGAGATGAGATTAGTTTGAATAGTTTTATGTAATGCCAATGGGTGTATTCTTACATTTCTGCTGTAGATTTCTTCACGACCGGATTGAGAAACTGACAATTGCTGACAACAAACTAACGCTTGTGATTTTATCCTAGTAGCAAAGCAGAGAAAGTTCATTCATAATTTATTCCTTGGTTGAAAGCAACTATTTCCTCACATAGTTCATCAAATTGTCTGCCGCACAGTAACCATACCTCTGCACCAAATAATGTCCAAGTTTAGTCACAACTGCTTCAAAAAGCAGGCATCACTTTGTAAACTGGTGCATCAAGTGAAAACCTTAGTCGATTTTTACTCCTAATTTTTAGGAGTATAAAATAAATCCTTTAGCAAGTACAACTGAGTTATAACTCACAACTTATGGACTCTAAAGGCAAGTTTTGAAGGTAAAGTAAAGAAAACTTCGACTAAGAGTTGTTTCCCTATTCACGGTGAACTGTTAAGTGGAATTGTACCTTTCACCATGCATAGCCGTACAAATTTTAGACTTGAAGTGAGAAAGGGAAAAGATGAAAAAGAGTTTTAAAACGGGTGTTTTCATCCAGTGTTAGCTCAGTAAATAATAAATGACGCCCTTGTGTAGTGAGGTGATGGTAGCAGTAAAAGTATGAATAAGAACAGTAGTTTTGTTCTTCTGAGGATGAAGCAACGTTTCCATCCCTAACATTTGTTCCGGTCGTATGGCATAAAATAGTACAGAAAAATAGAGAGGTACATAGAGACGGGAACTGGAATGAGGACAAAATGGGGATTTAAGGACGGAATATTGCAGAAATGTTTATTTTATTCCTTCTACACATTATATAGGTTAATCTTATTCTTTGGAATCTACTGCATACAACTCTCTCAGTGTAAGCCAAAGTATGACATGAGGATGACTTGGGGTCGTAATAAAACGGTAAGGTAAAAGTCAACGTGGCTAGAAAAAGCAACTAGTTTGTTATGCAAAGCAAAAGTGGTCCTTGAGGAGGTCCATACTGAATAGGTTCTTTATGCAGGAAAGGAAGAGAGACTTTTCTCAGAATTGAGGATATGAAACGGTGAAAGTGTTTTTTCAACATTACATATGCAGCTTCTGTTATGAGCAAAAGTGTAGGACTGTTTACTTTTTTGTCGTATACGTATTTGAAAGTGAAATGACTGTACTGTAGCGAATGACCTGCATCATGTTAGTTTATTTTTATTATATCTCGTGTATGAATGAACATAGGAATAGTAAGGTGATTTTGTGTGGGTTGAGTTGTATGAAAAGGGGAGACAGGGATACACTACTTAAAACTCAACGATAACATGTAGTACATTTTTTATAGTAGGAAGAAATGTTTTCTTAAATATCACATACTCACATACTTTCTTAGATACCAAATAAGTATATTTATTAAAGAAAATTTACTTTTATTACTAACGTTTTAACAAAATCATCAAGAAAACAAAACAGTGAACGATTGATATCGAATTTCATAAATATTTTTTACACACTACTTTATACTTTTGTTTTTATTTTTTTTCAGCTCAAAAAAGAAAGCAGTTAGGAATTTGTCCGTCTAAACTCAGTCTGTGGAACGTTCCCGTTTCCTTCTTTCTCATCGTATCATATTGTATTCCATCGGTCTAGTGGTAACCTAAATTCTTTACCCAACCAAAAAGACGACTAGTTATCAGCATCATCATCCCAGTTTTGAAAAACTGCAATTTCACATCACAGCGTTTTACATCTAAACCAGTTAATGCTCTAAGCTCAGATTAAATTATCTGTCTGCAAAAGTACAAATGTGGCATGTGGAAATAGAATATGTGGCCGAAGTTTGACAATCCATCCACCATATAATCTTGGCTCATCCTCATCGACCAGATGAATCAAAGGGAATTCAAAATTAAGCTAGCTGAGCTCATTTTGCGCAGCAGTTTGTCAACATCTTTTAAACCCTTTCACCTACATCTGTGGTTGCAAGAAGATCGAATAGTAGAAGAATAATATACTTCAATCGGCTCCCATTCCCATTCTTCAGCATCTTCTTTCCCATCCCATTCGAATAAAGAATTATACCAAATAACCATCTTCAAGACGGACAAATTCAATTCACTATCCTCCGCATCCATCTTTAGTTTCAAGTTCACCTTTATACCATCACAGTGAATGGATCGATCAACAGCTTAATCCCCTCATCTTTTCTATTCAGCCCGACGGCAGAAAAAAAGTAAAACTTCACTCACACGTAATAATACTTTAGTTGGAGGAATTTGGAAATTGTCAGCCAACTTCACGTTTATTCTACTGACTTTCTCCCATTTTTTGTGAATTGTAACCACGTTCCTTCAAAACTAATTCGTTTAGCTTTCTCCACCCTACCCAAGTCCAGAGCAAGTCAAGTCCAGTTCATGTAACTTTTTTGCCATTGTCTTCCTCACCATTCTCAAGAATCCTCATCATCTTTCCCCATTAAGCATAAAAAAAACTAGGTTTGTCCGTGAGAATTATCACCAGACTTTGGTTGTGACTTACTAAACCTTAGGATCCGTGTTCCGAAAACTCAACAAGTTAGGGCGGAGAAGCCTCTGTCATAATATTCCCAAGTTGCTAAAGAAATTCTGCCTTGGGAAAGAAAGTCTACTTGTTTGGCACATGATTAACTTGTCATATATCAGCCTTGATGATAGTCTCTAATATGTCTACTGTGAAAGCCCTATCTCTTTGCTTAACCCTCATCAACCTTTCTTCGAAAGCTGAGAGCTACTATTTCGCGAAACCTTAGTGATTCCAGGCAAAAATAAGTCCAGCTTGTATGAAATAGGGTGTTATGTTGAGCCAAGTAAAACAAAGCATGACCAAGGCCAAACCGATTTCGAACAGCACGATGGATACTGGGAAAAGTGGTGGAATTGTGAGTAGTGGAAGTAGTAGCGGTAGTAACAATAGTAATAGTGTTGTTGGGGGCACCAGAGGTGGTTCAGCAGTTAATGCTACTACTGCTTATACTACAGCTACAAGTACTACAAATGCAACAACTAATAATAGCTCAACAAATATCACTGGCTGTTCTAACCCCGTTGTTAGTAGTGGTGGAAATAGCACAGCAACTACGACGGGTAGAGGTAATGAGCCCGGAAGTCCAAAACCAAATGTTTACCAGTCGGGAACAGAACATTTGCCTAAACTCCAACCCATTCTACCTGTCGTGACGCAGTGCACTTACACCTCTTGTTACTGGTAAGAATTAAAGTTGAAATTCTAGATATTTTGCTCTGAGGTAATTTTTCGCATATAGAAACAATATTGTAAATATTAATTTAGTATCACTAGTAGTTGTGGTAGATTACTGCTTTCTTTCAATTCTTAAATATTGCATACGCATACAGATTTAGAATTTACTACTAGTTTTAAGCCCCTTCGTTGACTTGCAATTTCAGAAGGTCGTTTATTTCTGTCAAGGATAAGTTGCTACTTTTCCTACCTAACTTAACACTAGTTTTACCCGGCATAGATTCTGCAAAGGCCATGATTTCTTTGACAAGTACGATTACAGGCTGAACACTTGCAAAAGGTACTCGTTCGTTAGAGGCAAAATTAGCACAGCTTTTTACAAATACGACGACGCCTCTGATTGAATTGGAATATTTGTAAACGGTTGATTATTTTGAGATTTTTGTGTGTTGAATCAAGCCTAATTTTAGCTTGACGTGAATTTAATGCATTAAAACTCTAAGCGATCATATTCTTTCTCATAATCATAGTAGACTCAGTTTTAGGAAACCTCAAGGTTTCTTGTCAGTCAGAGTCACAAGTACGATTACATGACACTCCCAGATTTCCTACCGAAGACTCGTTCCATTCCACTTGAGTTGATTTTTTGTAAAGTAAAAGCAAATCGTCCATTTGGTCGTGCCCCTTTGTCGTAACGCCCTTATTATTTCGGATCTTCGACGTGGAAGAGGAAAGATAGGCTTGCATCATCTTGAAGGATATCCAATTACCAGGCTAGAGAGTCTGGTGTGGTTACCCAAACACAACGCAGTCCACATTGTTCGGTTACTAAACTTTATAAAAGTCAACTGGAATAAATCCGGATGGATAGGTATTCTTAGGACTCGACTGAGCAGTTTCATTAGATAACGAATGTAACATGCACCAATCACTCGGGAATCCCCTTACAGTGTAAGTATGAATTAGAAAAGGGCTAATCAAACATGCAACCTAATCCAGTCTAATTAAAACCGGAATAGAAGAACATCCAATTCTTCCTTAGGAATCCTCTGCATCATAGTTTAACTTTAATCGTTTAATGATTAAAATTCAGACGGAGATTTTAATGTACCCTTTGAGCTACCATGAACCATATCATTTCTTTCCATTGTACATCCACATGCAAACCTGACCCACCAGCTCCGACCTGACTAGAGGGAATGTGATCTTACTAATTTATTGCTTTCAGTGAGGAGAATGTATGGAAAATGTGTGATAAAGTCCGGTCCGACTTCCCATCCGAATTGGACTGCTGCCACGTTGCTTTCATCTCGAATAAGATACGCACGGTGCCGATGTGGAAACAAAAGGCTGGCAAGAACGAAGAGAAATTAGCCCTTTGGGTAAGCTTTCACCGAATCTAACACTTTCTCTCACTTTCATCTTCTTTCTCTACCGCAACGGAACGGATTGTTCCTTCTGTGTTAAAACCCTCCCTTATTCCCTTCGTCAGGTTGGGTGTTAATTTGCTCAGTGTAAATAGTCTACGAAGGAACAGTCCATCATTTATCGTTGATTAAAAATGAGCGAGAAAATCATATAGCGGACATTTGTATAGTACATCTAAGCCTAAGAAACATCAATACAAGTGTATTAAATGCATCAGACCTACACCGAGGTTGAGTTTAGGTAGTTTAATCTAAGAGAGGCAGATATTAGTTTAGGCTATATGTCAACGAGTTCTGTACCAGAGAGTTGTTAAACTTGCGTTATTGTGAGGCATATAAATGCATTTTTAGCACAACGGCCTAACATTAAGTATACCAAAAATGAGGCTCTTTTTAACAGAAAGAGAGAGACAGAGGTATAAATTATCTTAAGTCGTATATTGAATCATAGGCAGTTAGTGGCTTTCGTGGAACATTTAGCAAGAGGATTTATATTTATGGCCGTTGTCTAAAACCTCTTTGGTTAAGTATAACTACAAAGCACTGTAGTCCGTAGCTAAACTGTATTCGCTGTCTCAGGATGAGAGATAGTCCTGTAACATCTCATCTCATTTCCTAATGCATTGTATAGATTGGATGTGAAATGGTGCTGAATTTGTAAATTACAGGATTACCATGTCATCCTTCTGTACAATCCGGATGACAGATGTGTTGTCTACGACATGGACTCAGACCTACCCTTCCCCACCCATTTTCATAGATATGTTTCAGAGACATTTCGTACTGAAAATATCCTTCAGCCAGAGTACCACAGATTTTTCCGGATCATCCCCGCTTCCAGATTCTTATCTTTATTTTCTTCCGATCGAACGCATATGCTAAAACCTGACAAATCCTGGCTTAAACCACCGCCCAACTATCCACCCATCTTTAACAACCAAGGTTTGTCGACTTTCTTGATTTCTATTTCTTATCCTTTAAAAAAAAAGATCCTTCCCTGTTGCCTGTGCAATCTGGCAAAGGCTTTCTTTCAATGTTGTTTATTCAATCTTGTTAGTAGTTCCTTTGGTTTAAGCTCATTACTAAATCTGCTGATGATCATTAAACATTTAGCTGATTGATGTGTGCTTTGCTTCGCATCACATCCTACATCTTTGTGGTTCGACGTAACGGTGGTGTTTTATTCCCACCTTTTGGCAAACTGTGCCTTTTCTGGCCGCAATGCAACTGGTTAAAGGGAAGGCAAGATCCTGGCTAGTTATTTACTATATCCTTCTGTTCCAACTTGCTATCATCATTTCTGGTGTATGCATTATAGAACTCTGTCTAATTCACAAAGTAAAGGGGCTTTAATAAAGTTGCCTAACCTCATACTAATTTACTGAGGATCCCTTACAAAATTTGTAACTCAGCCCTGTAAAAATTTTGGCTTCATGCAGAAAACTAGGGTCTATCTTTTTAACTGTACTGTAACTTTATGTACATAGCATAGAGATAGACTGCATTGATGCATGTGGAGTTTGAAGGCAAACTCTGCTTTTTACCTTGAGGGACGATAGCTGGGATTGAAGAGCTCATGTTTGCATTATTTGCAACAAGTTCAGAAGTTTTTTGTTGAGATTCCTTTCGCATATTACAGTTATTTAGTTCAGTCACGGATTCAAAGCGGCCTTAGTTTCTTAAAACGCGAGAACACTCATGCCGTTTCCGGCTAACTCTACAGTTTATCTACAGACAGATTGTACAACTCTTAGGTAGCCCTGTCATGTCATGCTTTGTTTTTGTAAACTTATGGCTGTCAGAGTTCACTTATGGAAGGGTTGCTTGAGCCAATTACTCGGTGGATTTTTCACCAAAATCTAATTATGCATCTAACTGGGTAAGCTATTGCAGGGAATATTGTATTTGGCTTTACGGGGGTTAATTTTGTATGTCTACTGGACAGTGTAGTGTGTTTGGTTTTTTTCCTGGTTGATCTGCCCGCTTATACATAGACCGATATTAACTTTTAATACATTATTTTATATTGTAGTTGATAGCTGTATTTTGGTTTAATTCGCAGCAATTATCGATCTTAATTTCCTCTGCAACTATACTAAACTTACCTTCACTGGCCTTCGGCATGGCCTGAAATATCGCATGATATGAGTTTGATTACTTCGTTTGAAATTGGGAGTGTTGTATTATGAAAAGGCAGTAATAATAAAATTTAAAATACCATTAAATATAGATAGAATAGGTTAAGGACTTTTCTAATTGGCTCAGTCCACGTAGCCGATTAATATTTCATTTTATTCGAAATGGCAATCTTTTGGTCATTTGATAATGCAGTTCTTAACGTATTGAATTTATAAACGAAAGGATTCATTAAGCTACAACTAACAACAAAGGTAATCATGCTGTTTATGTATTTATCAATTCTGGCATGGTGGTGAATCCAAATAAATAGAGTTTGCTCATTTTCTCATTGCTGCTTACCACATAAAGGTTAAAGCTTCGTTAGTAGCGGTGGGAATGGACGTATACCGTAAATCTCGATTTAATTCCCCTGGGGAATTATTTTTTCAAACTCCAATTTTCCATGGGGAATTAAACCGGGGTGGGGAACTACTTCAGGGGGGAATTAAATCGGGAAATACGGTATTTAGACTTATGTAAAATTAGATTGTGTATATTAGGTGACAAATTTTTAGTTACGTTCATCCAAGAGTTTTTAAACATACTGTTTAATAATGTCTTTGGCCTGTTTTATTTGTCTTCGTCTCTCCATATCCAAGCTTAATACTATCGTTTCGGAGCCTGTTAATTTTATATCTACATCACAAATAGTAACTTCGTGAATTACGATTTACGAAGTCTGCTTATGAGTTTACCTATTCACTAGGAAGCAGAAGGAAAAGAGTTATATCTCCCTAACTGACTATGCTTTGAGAGAAACTTCGTATTGTATCTTGTATTACCACCATAAGAGGAAGGAAAGATTGACAATTCACATTGTGCAGTAATATAATCTCATCTCAAATAATTTAGAATATCAGTTCATCGTATCAGTAGCGTGGGAGTTAAAGCTGTCCTTATGCCCGATAACTCTTAACAACTAAACTTGCAATCAAATGACTTTTCTGATGATTTTTTTATATTCACAGTTAATAACTTGGACAAATTCATCGACATGGCAGATCTAAGCAACGAATACGGGGATGTGTTTACCCTCATGGAACTTGTCAGAAGATTCTACAAACCGAGACAGCTATCATGATCGGAAGGTTTTTAAATCCAACCATTAACAGTAGCATAAGCTTATGTGTTATAGCTGGGCCGGTTTTCAGTGATAATGCGATTCAGCAGAAGAGATGTTGCATGGGATTCCATAAAAAGTTGGACATATAGTAAATTAATTAAATATCACACAAGTTGTCCGTTCGTCGTATTCTTATTTTTATTATGTACCAATACTATGTACATGGATTGAATTGTAAGCTAAAGGTTTCAATCCATTAGTAGAAAACATTCATCACATTCTGACTAGATAGTTTGCTTTGGTTTCTTCCAAGACGATTTTGTAAATATGTTTTATTTAGCGACATGAAACTAAGTAAATTCCGTCAAACACATCCGGTAGTTACCGGAGTCGAAAGATGCACAGAAATGAACTTACCGATAGGTAAAGTATAAACTCTATCAAAAATAAGCCTTTGGTTCCAAACATCATTTACCATGTTCGCAACTTTTCTATTAAGACTGCTACTACTAATATTTTACTTGGAATATGTGGAAGTAAATAAAATGTGATTAGTTTTGCTCAGGCTGGAAGCGATTTTACTTTAATAATATACAAGATCAAACTATTGATTCTGCTAGTCAATTCATAATATTATTACCTAATATTCTAGTTTCTAGCTCGCATAATGTTTACTTCTCATCTCTAGCTTAATAAAGCTTAGGGGACTTAAAACATACCTTTTCATAGTTGAGTTTTGAGTTCAAAGAAACCAATTTTACTTTTGAGAACTTATGCTCACTCCATGAAAAGGCAGGCGTAAGATATTTTGTACAAAACAGTTTACTTTTTATGCATAAGATTTGTAGCTATAATAATAATTATTATGCTTAAATTGTTTATAAAAACTCACTGTAAGTCGCCAAATAACTGATATTAAGCCTGTGTACTTAATAACAGTAGTATAGATTAGGTCTACGTAATTTTAGACGACAATTTGAACTTATTAAAGGCCTGTGTGTTAATTGATTCAGTGTGTGCTTATGATGAACTAATGGATCGAAAACTGCACTACACTGCTTTTGAAGCTTTCTCTCTCTATCTTTCTGTATTATTTGTATTCAGTCTATCGATTATTATCACTTAATAATTAATTAATTGCCAGAATTAAGGTAAAAAAATAAATTATATACTCAAATCAACGTTTCCAGCTCCTACTTACAATTATATTATCGGCCTCGACTATTAATTAAGTAAAATGCTCGGTCTGAAATAATACACTAACTAATCGTAAAACTGTGTTAACTTAGAGTAAATTATTCTGCTAATTGATATTACTTAATTAAGGTAGGAATAATGTAAGATGATCGCAACTTTAAGCTGTCAGCAAGAGTTCGTTCGGCCTCGGTGTCCTTTCCGTAAGAAAATGTATGCTTGCAATTAGCTGAAATTTTCTCAGAATTAACATTTCCTCTTTAGGGACTAGAGAATAATAGGTAATTGACTTTTATAAATGATATCTTTTATACATAGGGGATATGGTACGGTTAAGCTTTGCCTAATACTTTACATTTTAAACTGCCGTAAATGCTCGAATAGGGGCTACTAATAATTGTTTCTGTTTTTAAGCATCATATTTAACATATTTAAGTAGGGCATATGGGGTTATTAATAAGCGGACTGCTATTCGGCAGGGGCCATTAATTGAGGGAGGCCACTATTCAAGCATATACGGTAATCCTGTTATTACAATTTGGTCTCGAGCTACACAAGTACATGAAAACATTAAGTCACGGGTTTACTCAGTGTTTCTAGGCATGTTTCGGAGTCTTGTAGGACAATACTTTACTGACTCTCCAACTAACAACTTGCTACTTGAATATACACAGTAGCAATTCGCTAGTCTCTAAATCTTTGGCTCAAACATAAATTTTTTTAAACTGTCCATTGCACATTTCAAATGATATTTTCAATCTTAATCAGTAAGAAAATGAGGGTCAATCGATCTCGGAAATGAAATTTTTGGGGAGTGGTCTAAGTCAATGTGGACCTTGTAATAAGTTTGTTAATTAGCTCACTTTATCGTAGTATTGTCTCGAATAGTGTCCTCCGTCAAATAGTGTCCCCTGTAGAATTGTATAGCCCCTCTTAAATACTATTAATAACCCTACACGCCCATTGAATTGAATGTTAAATATGTCCCTTAAATACAGAAAATTCAATAGTACCCCTGTACGCTATTCGAGACTACAGTATGTATGTTTATTAAATGGTCAAATTGATGAATTTTTAAGCAGACACAAATTTTGGGCATTTGGCCATAAACCAAGATTAACTAGAACTACACGTAATTTTGAATAGCCTTTTAATCGTACTTTAATACAAAATTATTGTGATTTGTCATCGGAATTTAGGGAAACTAAAATTGTCTGTACTATACCTTCTATAGAATATTACTATTGAAGCTGGAAACTTTAATATTATAGTTTGTACTATTTTAAAAGTAAAATTGACAGTTGTCATATTATTGTGTATGTACTATTGTAATTTCGAATAGTCATTTACTAATGTAAAGGGAACTCTTGCCTATAAAAAATAAAATCTTGTAAATACATGTTCAATGATATTAAAAGGTAAATTCCGGAGCTCGAAAAAGATACACGGTCCAAGTAGCGAAGAAATAAGCAAATAAAAAAATTACAGAAACTAAATCAAGCCTGCTTGTCCACAGCAGCCTCCCGGATTTTTTGCGTTACCTGCATAAAACATGTTTCTATAGAATCCTCTTCGCTATTTCAAACTCGTTTAGAGAATTATTTACATCCTCGATAAAAAGAATATTAGCATCTCCTTGTAGAAGTTACAGGGGTCTCAATGAACCACTAATTTCCCCTGGGCTAAAGGGGATTAAAATTAATCCAAACTCCTTATAAAGGTAAAGTAGAAAGATGCCGAGAGAAGATGGTAGCTCTGGAGCGAAAGCCAAAGGTCAGAGCGAAGTTGATAAAGAAACAGGTACAGGCATAGATAATGCTACCACTACAGTAACCGTACATCCCGAATCCCAAACCCCAGTAACTTCCATTCTTACTGAAGTAGCAGCATTCGCCACTTCTGAAGAGAATGAAAAAAAATCCAGGTATAGAAATGGATAAAAATGCAGTAAAGAAAACTCCTTAGAAATTCTGACTATATCATCGATATTCATTGAATTTACTATTAGATCTGATGAGAGGAAGTTGGAGCCAGTATCCTTCAATAAAAATTCCAGGATGCCTACAAGTCACCATTCAATTGATGCTGCAGTAGGTTTATCCCAGCAAGAAGGCAAGATACTTTTAAACCAAGGGCCCAAACTAAAATCCGTTTCAATGGATGCAATGACAAAGAAAGGGGTTTCAAAACGAAGTAATGGAGCATCCTTGCCTAATGACAATAATAATGATACAAATCCCAATACCACTGATAATGGTCAACCAAAGCGAGACAGTAGAACTGTAATTGGTCGACTCTTTTGGTCCCATAAAGTATCCCCAGCTCTTCTACAAGAAGTGGTAACAATTCAGCCGTTACTTTGCCCTACTTCTGATGGAAATCGATGCCTTTCATGCTGCCACTCGCAGCAACGGGTGGATATCCCGCATCAACACGGTCAGCTACCGGGTATCACCCGGAGTAATGATTCTATGGAGAAGATTTGTAGGATTTGTCATGACTCTCCAAGCCATGAGAAGCTGATTGCTCCTTGTCTCTGCAAGGGTAAAAAATATATTGGAAAGAACTTCAGTATTTCATGGAGTCTATTTGATCATATTGTCTTTGTGTATTTTTGAAGGGTCGATGGGGAAAGTTCACCGGACCTGTTTGGAGAGATGGCTTGGAGAGAGTGGTAAAAGTGCTTGTGAAATATGCGGACAAGAGTACAATACTGTTCGGATTCCTAAGGTGGGGTTCATCAAGGATTTCAGTGTTATATAAACGTATACTTTATTGCTTCAAAAAATGAAAGTTAAGTCCTTTATGATTCCATAGTATACCGGATTTCGTAGCTTAATCGCTTGGATAAGAAACCCCCTTTCTCCAACTGATAGCCGGTACTTTTTACTTGAGTATTTTAGTTTTTAATTTTTACTCACGCTTGTTTAATATTCCATGGCTTTTTATAATGATGCTTCAAGCAACTTTTTCTTCGACATGGCATGCTTCTTTATCCTGACCCCTTTGGCTTGTCTGTCTGCTTGGTTATGTGCTCTGGGTGCAAAGCATTATTCTTTGGAAGAACATGTAACTAAATTAAAATGATAAAGACATGTACTTGTACGGTAAATATAAAACATTCTATCGTAAATATTGAAATAATATTTTTGAAGAGATTGAACCGGAGATATTTAAATGAAACGATGGAATCTCGAGTTAATAGAGATGCTTCAAATTCAACTTGGACTTCTGTAGGACTGTTGAGCTTGACTGGAACCTTGGTTGCGGCTTATTGCGTAAGAAAGGCCTTCTTATTTACTATCTACAAAACCGTTTTTTGTAATAATGATCTAAAATTGATGAAATCGCTCCTATAACTTTAAGATATGGATATTTGTAGCCATCCGCTATCACCTTCAAGTTTGGCGTGAATGGCGACAACGAAACTTTGTAGTCACGATAGTTCCTCTTTCCAACGGAGACTTCAGCCGATCACCACCCCCGCCTCGAGTAGAAGAGTCCCCTGAAGTAAATCCCGGAAGTGCGGAGTCTTCATCCTCGTCCGTTGAAAGACGTGTCAGAGAATTTGAAGAGGCGGATCGAAATAATAATGCAAATGCTGACGGACGCTTACCAAATCCTCCACGAGTTCCTACAGGAGTTGGTCACACTGAAAGTGGGAGAGACTTCGAAAATGAAAATCTTTTGCAAAGCCCAGTACCAGAATATAGTGAAACGGCTCTATTTTATCAAGAGGCTTTTGGAGGGGATAGCAATGAAGCTTTATCCGAAGAAAAGCAAATACGCATAGCTGTGTTGAGATCTCAGGCTGAAGCTTTTTTCAAAGAAGGGTTTCCTCCACAGGGACCGATGAATTCATCCAAAGTCGAAGTTCCAATTAAGTCTGAACAGTCAGCCGTACAGCTTTCTGCATTTGTTACTGCTGCTACTGACGAAGATGCAGTAGCAGGGAGTACTATGAAAATGCCCCCGAACAGCAGCAGTAGTACAATCTCAAGCAATAAGGCTGCGGATACCGTTATAAGCATTTTGGTCACAGGCAGTCAGGATGGGCCGCACGTGTATGAAGATGAAAGCAGTACAGATGAAAGCGCACAGAAAAAATCTTTGTTGGACAATCAGAACTTGACTAAGGATACCGAAGTAAAGCCGGATGTGATCATGGATACCCGGAAGAAAGACACGGATGAACCGATGGTGGTGGTCCAAGGAGAAATTAAAAAAAATAACAATAATGCTGATGAAGGACAGAAAAATTTGAAATCATGATAGAACTTCAAGAAATCTTTCACAAAAATACGTTTTAATCAAAGAAGGTAAAAGCTGAAGTAAGGTAGATGTGGAGCATACTTTTACCTAAATCCCTGTACGATAATAATAACAAGATCAAAGATCACATAAGAACACGATGACGGTTAATCGCAAATGACAAATAACTTTTGACATAGAACGTACCAGGAAGAATACTGCTATAAGTCCTGGTCAGACTGATTATACTCTGCATACATTGTACTAATACTGTCCACTTTGATAAAAATTATTGTGCATATTACTGAATAAATTTTACAAAAAAAATTCAAGAACAAGACATTTGAAGCTATTCTTTTCTTTGCACAAAATGAAAAGAAGCAAGTTCATGCAAACAATTTGCCATTCATCATTTAATCCGTCACAGTTTCATGTTTCATAGAACATTACAATTGTGGCATTCTGAATTGCTATAAAAGCTCAAATGACTACTCAATTAACCCACACGTTAATTCACTCCTTTAACAATGCATTCTTCTTCAGTTTTAGTATTTAGTACTAATCGTTCTCCAGCGTCTCTGCAAGGCAAATCTTTACTTAATGGGTCAGTGGGTTCCGTCCTGCCAATATTAAGGCGATAAATATTAAGTAGACTACGAATATTTTGAGTAATCAAGGTCTGCAGGAAATGACAGGGGTCGTATTTCGTGTTATTCTGCTTGTGGTTCTAATTGTCATACATTTTGAAAGCAATAATGCATTACATTTGAATAACCAGAGGTTGCGAAGGTCTCTTATTCACACCTCGCAATCCAACGATAATAATGATGTAGTAAAAGAAACCCAGACAAATAAAGGGGAACGGAATCCATCTGTCAATGTACCTGAATTTAACCCGGAAGACAAAGTACAGCGGCCTCGTAAGACTCTTACACATTTCGTAAAACTTATCTGTGCAGGTTAAATATTACCATTAAGTTGAAAATCATGCATTTCTAATTGTAAAAAAGGTGGACGTGGGTTTTCAAGCCCCACTAGAAATGAGCCCAGAGAGATTTTGAAACCCAGAAGTAAATTTGTATCATAGATTTAGTGGTTTCATGCATGAAACAAACTTTAGATCTGCTAAGTTCCTTAATAAATTAATCTTTAAACCTTCCAAAATGTTGTCTTCAGATTATGAAAAAATCCTGAAGCAGGCAAAGACAATTAAAGGAAATGAGTCTGGAGTAGAAAAAATAGATTTGTCATATTCGCAGACAGGAAGAGGAGCTACCGGAAATACAGCAGTTCGTTGGAAGTATGAAATGTTGATCGATATCGATACCCAATGGGGTTCGTGACGATTTTTAATTAAAGATGCAAAATGGTCAAGATAAAAGGAATAAATGCCTTTTTATGTAATTCATTCAGACTCAGATCGAAGAGAGGAAATTGAAAGTGCGATTTGGACTCTAAAGGAAGCAATGGGGGACTGCTTTAAATTTAAAATCAACCCAAGTGGTCAGGAAGTACCTAAAAAGATAAAAGATTACCTAGTAATTCAATATGGGGGAGAAAGCGGTTGTTACAGCGCATTAGGGAGAAAGGGAGGAAGGCAGGTTTGTTCTTAATAAATCAGAATATTTATCTGAATTATAGGCAACACGGCCATCTCTTTAATAATTTCTCCCACAAAAATCCCGAAAAACTATCCAGGAAACGGTATTATCAGACGCTTGTACCTCCCTTTATGGAACGGCCATGCATGAAATTATGCACGTTCTCGGCTTCTTTCACGAGCACGTAAGGCCAGACAGGGACAAATATGTTAATGTCGACATTGATAACCCCAAATTTCCAGCCCAAGGTAAGTGATTAATGACTATTTATATTATTATGGAGTACAAACCTTAAGGTAATAGTTTATTTCTTAAATAATTTAGAACACCAGTACAAAATTCGTCCTAATCAATTGACATTCTTAAGTTACGATTTTGACAGCATCATGCACTACTTCTTTAATGATCTTTTAAATCCAATTGTAAGCGTTTGATTACTTTGAAAACTATTATAAATGGAATTACAATAAGTTGGTTATTTGTAAAAAGGTTGATATCCCAGAGGAAATAGACGTTGGCCAGAGGGATCACCTCTCTGAAGGAGATATAATAAGACTTGGGAAATTATATCCTTGTTCTAAAGCTCCAACAAATTAAAGACTTTCTTAATCCATCCAAAGTATTTTTATTGACACAAGCAATTAAACTGTACAAGCATTTCCAGCCTGAACGGTTCAACTAAACGTTAATGTTAATGCAGCCCGCTCGGAAATTCCTAGGGATTATGAAGTTCACAGATTTTCGTTCCATATAAATATAATAACTCCAAACTGCATTCTGGGAGCAATGGGAAACACTAACATTTGCATTGTTCTAACTTTAACTTTAACTGTCGTCTGTTTGATGGGGATGATAAAAATGTCTACAAAATATAAGCTTAAATCAAAGCACTGAAACAATAGCAGCTTGTGGTAAAAAATTATGTACTCAAAATATGTGAAAGTCACTGCGTTTGCTGCATGCAGAGCTAGAGGCTATGCTCCTATGCTATATCGTGACTTTGAGCGACTGATGTAGAAAGTGTCTTTGCAATGAAAGAGGTAACTTTTATTCTCGTCATCAGCATCTTAGCCATCAGTAATCAGAGTTATGTGTTGCATGTGAGAAATCCAAGATTTCGAAGGTCACTAATTCACACGCCGCCATATGTCAGTACAAAAGGTCAAAGTCAGAGTAGATACGAAGGAAAAGAAACGATAGTTCCAAGGGATACTGGTCAAGACCCAAATCCTGAGCCTACTTTTACCACTGAGCGAACAATTCTTGGCGAAGAGGAACGAGGTTACAACTAATTTTTATACAGACTTCAACTAATAATACTTGTATAAATATATTTCAATCGTATGAAAACCAAACTGTTCCTGTTAGATTTTAAATTTAAGTCTCATATTACAAATTTCAGATGATACCCAGGCTGCAATAATTAAGCCTAGTGAAGTTTTAAAACCACGAAGTAAGGCTCAAAATGAAATACGTTTATTTTTCTGACTTAAGGTCTTTATCATTTTAAACCGGTAGTAAACCTGTTCTAGATTATGAAAAAATCCTGGAAATGGCCAAGAAAATTAAACCCAACGAGACGGATAACGAAAAAATTCGACCCTCATTTGCGATACAGGGCCGAGGAGCCACAGGGAATTTATCCCTTCGTTGGAACTATGAAATGTTAATTGATATTGATAAAGAATTTGGTATGCTTTTGATTCGTTACGATTCTTTACGCTGCTTTCTCATCGTATTCTATCCTAAGAGACTTCTGTATTTAAAGAAATCTCTCAAAATAGACTCAGACCGACGGGAAGAAATCCAAAGCGGTATATGGACGTTGAAGGAAACTATGAACTGTTTCAAATTTAATATAAATCCAGTTGGTCAAAAAGTTGCGAAGACAGTTAAAGATTACTTATCCATCGCATATGGTGGTTCTAAAGGTTGTTACAGTGAACTAGGGAGAAAGGGTGGAAAGCAGGTCTAGAATATGTCATTTTTACATTATTTCAATCTTGTGTTCGTTTCGAATCCTACAACATTCGTAGTTGTAATTTTAGGAGACGGTATTATCAGACGCCTGCTCATCTCTTTATGGAGTAACCATGCATGAAATCCTCCATGTCTTGGGCTTCTTTCACGAACACGTTAGACCCGATAGAGATAAATATGTTACGATTAATTGGGACGACCCTACAATGGAAGATGATGATTTAAGTAAGCGGGTGCTTTCTAACGTGCTCACCTTTTGAAAGAGCCTAGAATCATGCCAATGTTTCTGTTTAATACCTACCTAGGGCACCAGTACAAAATCAGGGATAATCAGTTGACATTCTACAAGTATGACTTCGACAGTATTATGCACTACAGATTTAACTATGTCATATCTGGGAAAGTAAGACCGTTTTGGCCTTGAAAAATGTAACTTAACTGTGACTTAGGGCCTAATAAATAGGCCTAACTACCATTTTATGTACCAGGCTCCGATACCTGATGATGCACAAGTTGGCCAGAGGGATCACCTTTCTGAAGGAGACAAAATCAGATTAAGGAAATTATATCCTTGTTCTAATGCACCCCAGCAATCTTAGGATGCATTTGATCCTTTTGGATCTTCATGGAAAGCAAACTAGCAACAGAACTTCAGTGTTCAAAACGATTAAAGTACACCTATTTAAGAAATAATAAAGCAGACAACTGTTTAATGCAATGCAAAAACTAAGTGAATAAAAACAATAAGGATTGTCCATAAATTACACTTACTACATTCTGCATAACAATGACATTACCCAAGAAAGGGTAACTTGGAATGAGCAAAAGCAGTATTGCATTAAGACAGGAAGTAAACGGAAGCAGGGTTGTAGATTGTAGACGTGTAAATTATACCGTCCGTCCCTCTTCCTCCATGGAATCGGTAGAACCCATTTCGTAGAAATAAATTCAAATTCCATATGATTCTTTGACATTCCATTCACAAAGTTTCTAAAACATTCCTTAATTGAATACAAAACAAAACGCTAGAAGCAAAATAAAGCTTTAACTATTTTAATAGCTAAATCAACAGATCGCTACTTAAATGGAAGTTTCATGACCCCATGTAAAGCATATAGGAATACAACACTCGCGTTGTAGTTCATTTTTATTGAACAAAGTATCAAGAAATAAAACAAATTCAGCGAATTAATTCATTTCCTCGTTAAGAGTTTCATTTCCCAAATTTTTCTCGCTGTTCAAAACGGGTAAAATTTTAAATTGTATTCTATATTCGGGTATTTGTCTTAAATGTAATTTGGTTATTAAAAGCTCATGTTGATTATTTAGAAATAAATAGACATGGTGGATTTATCAGGCTCTTCTGGGGGTGGACCAATCGAGCATGGATTTAATAATTATGTTTTCATCGTCTCTGGAGTCCTCGTTATTTCTTTCGTAGGTTAGTACAAAAATATCATTCAAATTTAACCCTGATATGCTGATATTTATTTGCAATCCCTTCTTTCATGGAAATTTCAAACGTTCGAAATTACAAATTAAGTTACATCAATACTTTACACCATTGAATGGGAGTAATAGCTATCCTTTCCGCGCTAAGGAACAGAAATAATTAAAAATGTTAATCTCCCAATAAAAATACTTTCGTGCGTGGTATAAACGGGGACCTGTATGTTATGTTAGTTTTGCGTTCAACACTGTCAACTTTTACTCACTTTAATAGCTTTTATCAAGAAGGACTAATGCTCAAAGAGAATTCTCCATACCAAATGTAATTTAATGGACCAGCCATATATTGACTACTTTAACGATTATCTAGATTTCCATTAAATCAAACTCTACTTTTCTAATCTTAAAAAGATAAAAACGGTCAACCGTACGTAGAGTAGCACTTTTAAATAGTCTATGCTCTACGGTATTTGGGTGTGTAATATAATATCCTCATTTGCGGCCGATATTATTACAAGTACTCTGAACAAGTACATGGGAGAGGGTTACTTTTACACTGCAATGTAAATGATGATGTTTGCTTAAAATCCTTAGTTGGCTGAACGAATCCAACAACCTATTGGATTGCTATTGACTGGTATTTGAGGAATATTGCATTTCTGGTTCCAACGTGGAGTCCAGTTGTTAATGTTATTAATAAAACTAGAATTCCATCCATATGTGCCTGCACGTTGATTAAGCTACTTGTCACTTGCAATCAGTTGGAGAGTTTTAATTTATAGTTGATTTTATTACCAAGGGAAAATATTCATTAGTTTCAGCCTGATAAAGTTTAACATTAGCTTTACTCTTATGTCAAGAAGATAGTTGTTGGCTAACAATTTGATTCTGAATATTTGATTAAATAAACCTCTAAATTACCAAAAGCCGGTTTCCATAATACTTTCCTAAATAATGGAGGATATTGACGGTATGTTGAGAGCTGCGAAAGAGGCCCAAGCTCAAGCCGACGATAGCGCTGAGCTGGACCCTGAAACGGTTGCGAGAGCTCAGGAACAAATTAACGAAATGTTAGAAAACATGAAACTAGCAAGACAAAATCAAGGAATTGCAATTCATCCTATGGTTTATTTTGTGGCTTTCGTTTTGATTTTCACGACTGTAGGTAGGTAATCGGTTTAATGTAACTCAGAAGAAGAATACTGATCGTGGCTTATATTAATTTTTAATAATTAACGTCTTAATATTTTATAGATAGTACATTTCTTGCATCCCAACGGGTGTAATCGAATATATTTTACGTAAATGATAGTTAAACGGTTGATTTACCTTCCTTTCCAGGTTTCTTCGCCTACAAATTGGTCAAAAGTTTACAAGACAAGGAGAAAAAACGAGAGGAAAAAAGGAAATTGAAAGAACTAAAAAAGAAAAAGTGATGAAAAAGCTCTCTCGTCAGGCGGATGGAAATTTTTCGATTCTGCTACAATTAATAAATAAAAATGTAACATCAAACATCATGCTATATCCAAATCCAATCATCTTTCTGCCATCTCCCTAACGAATTAACTAATCTACAAGGAGAATGAGCAAGCTTGAAAGAATTAAGTACTGACTTGATCCTCGATTCTTACATTCACAACTTACAGAAGCCAAAAATTCCAAAATCATGCTAAACAATTAACTCTAAAATATGGGGGTTAGGATTGTACTTAACTTAACTTAATTTTTACTCCAATTCAAGAGTAATTTAAAAATGTAATAGATATTATTTTGAAGTAGGTACTTTACCATAAGCTTCCTAACTGATGTCAAAGTTACACCAGAGAGCACAGCTTAAGAGCACATACAAACGTACGAAAATATAGACGCACTATGCAATTTAAAATGAATCTTTGTAGCTCTTTAGCCAATACTGTAATTAGGACTAAATATACTTGACCAAATCAATAGAAGGACGGACAGTCAACAGTGCAATGCTAGTTAAATTTATTAAGCGTCGAGAAATTTATTTTCCTATGAAGAAAGAACTAACAGTAAAAATATTGGATAGGGTTAAAAATGAGTTGCTTCCTTCTGTAAATGTTAAATTTGAGATTGATACTTTAATGAAAATTAGACTGATTTTGTAAAAATATAACCATTTTACTCAAAAGATTTTCAAATGCATTGCATTGCACGATTGCCAGGATTAAGTGATATTTTATGGGACTATTGCAGTTAAGAATTCTGTATGAATTATCTTTAAAACAAAGTATATTATAAAAACGCACATTTGCAATGATGCTACTCGTTATATTATGTTATGTATGTTGTGAAACAAATTTTGAGAAAAGAGATTAAAGTTAGTAGATTTGATGTAACATCACGAGAAAATTATATTTATTTTAATGTAAACTGCATAACCTACGATTTCTTACACACTTAAAAAAATAACTCATGAAAGTAAATGGTAAATGTCAGCTTAGAAACGGCATCCGAAATCGGGATCAGTACTATTGCCACCATCCCGTTTGTAACACGGAAGTTCCTTCATTTGACTCTCATAAACTTCAAAGGGAAGTTCAGTAATGTTCTGTCTGCCGTAATCATCCACGCAGAACCATGTCGACCCCAAATGTTGTAGTTTTTTGAAATTTCCATTCTTGCAGCATTGAGGTTTACCCGTTGCACTTTGTCTCATTAGATATCTGGCTCTAGCACAATCTAAGGTTGAAAAAACAAAAAATTCTGAGTAAACTAAATCTATTGTAGAAATGAATATACTGAAAAAATCAAGTTTACTATACTAGCCTACTAAACCAAACATTATTCTGAAAAACGTAAAATGACAATGCGATTGGTTTAGTTGGGTACATGTCATTCAAAAAAACGGTGTATTTATGCTTGTTAAACTAAATCTGCATAGCACAATAGTGAGGATCTTTAGATTATTTGACACTTTTCAGTCCAGCAATCAGATACAAAAATTACTCATGTTAAATCTCTGCCCACAACTTTTGTAGGTACAGGAGAAAACATCCTCCAAGCAGCTACGTTAGCCCAGTCAATTGCTGTTTCTGCGCATTAATAATCTGATAAGAGCCAACGAAAGGATTTATTATGTGGGGGCTAAGCCCCCATACCCCTTACTTCCCATTTAAAAAAATAAAATGAACAATGTTTCCCAATTAAATGACCATATTGGGTACCCCCCCCCCAAGTGTCTGTAACTACCAGATTTGGTAAAAATTTAATTAGGTTTTCGTGATTTTCCATCAGATAAACGTTTGTTTCCTTTTTGGGGACCCTGTCGGGTATTTTTGACCCCCACGGGTCTCTTAATGGTCGAATTCGTAAACATTATTTTCTTTCTTGTGATTTTCAATCAAAAGTACATAAATTATTTTTTTCCCTATCTCGTGCGGACAAACAGACCGACGGATTACGTGGCTACATAAGCCTTATTGACTGGACTAAAACCAATTAATCTAACTTCATGTTCAATATACAATTCTTAACAAATGAAAAAATATGACTTTTAATCTTCGTAATTTTTCCTGCTATGCATATAAATGTTATCAAGGCATCAAATTCTGTTTTAAAAAAGAATATGAGAGCGAGCGACATGTATAGTAACCGTGATAATAAAACAGAGTACAACTTTCTCCAAATCAAGCATCAATATCCCATTTTGAGACACCATCCGAATTCTTATCAGTTTTAAACTGATGATAGTTGAAAATAAATAAAACAAAAACTAACTGCAGTTCATAGCCTTGGCTGCATCAGAATACTTCTCAACCTGGAAGTCCTCTAAAACGGATTTTGAGACAGGGTCTGCACAGAACTGTCTATCAAACAGTGTTTGAATCGGAGCAAACGTTCCATCAGGGTCGCATTTATGTGGATCACTTACAACGAGTAAAGTCCCCTTTAGCTCTGCCTCTGCCACTTCTATCTCTGCCTGAGCCTTGAGAACTTCGCAAGGCTTGGCGTAGTAGATGGGCGTTTCGGGGTCAAAAACGTGAATAGATTTGTCAACTAAAATATATTTTTTAACAGCCCATAAATAGACATCCTCTCATTTAACTCTTGAGAAGGGTGTAGCTAGTTTAACGCTTACAACAAGGAAGAGATGACATGTTCTGCGGAGGTTTAATAACATCTGGATAACTTCGGCAAAAGCATGACCTAACAACGCATTGGAGTTCGTCATAATCCCCGTTAGAAAGACAGTGGGGAAACCGGCCGTCGAATCCGAATTCCTGAAGATTTGCAACGTCTCTTGCACAAGCTGAACACAAAAACAGTTCCGAATATTTTTTTTAAGCCTTCTGTATGCATACATACTACACTCTTTCTTTAATTTTTAGTTTCTTTTTCAGTAGCTAACAAACCGCAATCTTGATTTTCTGATGGTAAAGCTAATCCAAATATCTTTTCTCCTCTTTTATTACTACAATAGCATCTGAAATTGAATGAAAAGTATAATTCATCATCTTTTGTTTAAAAATGCTAGAGTAGAAATGTCTTTAGTTATATTCCAAGTTAACTTACACAGACCCAGGAATGCATTGTCTGGGTGCGTAGTCTCCACCAGAACCGCATTCCGGGAGGAATTGTACAATTCCCAAATTCCCAGCATCCCTTGCATCCGTGTATTGTTTCCTTTTAGCCATGCAGAAATTCGGGTCCGGGTTCAACTTCGGTCTGGATTGAACTTGTTAATCACATTTTAAGTTCATAAATTAAGCTTATAGAATACACGACCATATAATTATATGCAAATTAATTTATTACTCGGTTTGCAAATAGCAGGGTCACTATCCCTCTCTGCAGGTTGACATTCTAAATAAGGTCCACACATTTCGGTAGGCTTCTGATTACTCACTGGAGAACAAGTTGCATTCTCCTTGAGATAGTCGAAGCAGTAGGAGCAGCAGTTACATTCGGAGGGGTCTAAAAATGTTCGAAATCCCACAGTTGAACAGTTCCGTTGGACAGGACAAGGTTTATTTCTCGTAGCCTCTTCGCAAAATTCATCTGAACAGTAGAAAAACCCTGTAGTATCCTGCGTGGAGACTATAATCCATTTGAAACTTAGGGAGAAAGCTATAAGGAGAAATATCTCCAGAAACAATGTCGTCGGTTTCCTTTTCATAATTTTAATCTTAAGTAAAATACCAGATTGAGATATTTATTCTTAAACTATTGAATACGACGTCGTTTAGATAGGATGTTGATATAAATTGTACAGTACTTCTGATGATTTATAAAGTTATTGGGCTTATTTGAATTCGTCAGTCTTCTTCATACATAAAAGATAATGCAATGAATGACATCAGTTCTGGGGTACCAATCATTATCTCTTTATCAGAGCAAGATAAGGCATATTTTGTCATTACAGCCCCATTCAGTTCAGATACATTGAGAGTCGCTAATTTCCTCGAATTTTTGCTGACTTATTTAAATATAGAAGCTTTTAGATTTTGATCTAACTAAATCAACGATACCTAGGCACAATTCAACGTACTGGATATGACCTTAATTATTCTAGCAAAATGCAGTCATCATTTTAAAAATGCTACTGATTGCAAAAATACGCAATTGCTTGACATGGCTTGCTGCATCTAAATATTACACCGTAAATTAAATTAACCACGGGTGACTGTCGTAATGATTTTTTAATTAAATCATTGGCATATTATTGTTTTTAGTGCTTTTCCATCGCAAAATCCTGATGATCGAACCTTTGCAATTGTAACCCTACAATTTGTCATATTTTTAATGTTTTATGGTTTGCCTTCACCATGTTTTGGTTAATCTTATGTAGGTATCTTATCCTATTTTTCTTGGGTTATCTACTATGACCTTTCCCGAAATAATAGTATAAATAAACTCTAATGAAAGTCTATTGTATGCTTAAGTATTGAGCTTATTATTTGAACTTTTCGGAAGTTACTAGTCATTTTATTACCTCCTCCTACGTAATAAAACATCATTACCAGTTTGACATGCCTGCTGCACTAAACTACCACCCAAGAATATTTTACAAAGAATCAAAATTTCCAATTAAAAACAAACCTTTGCGATTGCCATTGCCCTCTTAATAAAAGACTGGATGTAATTCCAAAACAAATAGACCGATATTCATATTTATGATTGCTTATCCCAACAAGTAGTTGTTTGTAATTAGCAATAATTGTTAATAATTAAATAATAATAATATGTAATTAGTAATTAGTAACATCTTCCATCTGAATTAAAGGCTCAAACTCATAGTTTGTTAAAATTTGAAAAAGTGAACCAAACTGGAACTGGATTGAAGAGTAGAATTAGGTTTAAAAAAAGTCACTGTACTGTGTCAGCATAATTAGCAAGTAATCTAAACAAAGAAGCGATGATAAATAGCAGTAACATTTATCCAAGTTGAGCTGAACAGAGTTGATGCAGTTGCAGATAATTAGATTGCATAGAGACATAGAGGAAAAAAAGCCCATTAAATTGAAGGTAAAGGTCATGCATTTGCCAAATACACAGAAAAAGTAAACTCTTGTACAAAATACGCAGCACGTCAAAGATTTCGTTTTTTTGTTGTTGCAGTATCAATGCAGAAGAACGTCTTGATGTAGCTGAAGCTGAAACTATCTTTAGATCATATAGAATGTACCTAAAAAACTAGCAATAGGAAAGAAATCAAGATAAAGAACAATATTATGTATTCCATTGAATTTTTTTGGAGTTTTTTCCAAATACACTGAATTTAATAAACAGTAAATAAACTATAAAAATAGTGCTTTAAGGAGTAATTAAATTTTGAAACACGTGCATCATTGTAATAAAAAGTTGTTTAAACCAATACTTAAATACATATAGAATGAGGAAGCGTGGGATTGCTTAACATCATCATCATCATGCTAATAATTATTCATCAAATTATAACAAAATCAGCAAAATATACTCACAACTCAATCCATAAACAAACCAAGATAAACCGCAGTACAGTAGCTTGACTTCTCCCATGTTTCCAACAATACAAAGCCTTGTTTATAAATCAAATCCCCACAAAATATTGTGATATTGTACAGCAGAATAATAAAACACCTAGTACCATTACAGTATTCATCGATCAGCCTATTTACTTAAGAATTTGTCACCAACATCGCTTAAATGTAGCAGCATCATTAAAATTAAATGCAAGTTGCAAACAAGTTCGCTCAAGTATTCTTTCTTATCCTAGTCCGACTGACTGCCAAAGCAATACTCATTCGTTCGTCTAACATATTACAGTGTCCAAGATGCATAACATTTATTACTCAAAGTCAATGCCATTTTGGCTTTGTTAAATGTAATACTGCACTGCGTCGTCTAGTCATTTCTCCTAGACTATAACTGGTCTCAAGATCAGACTCATTTCTGCCTACTCTTTTTATAATCTTTGGCATACCTACCTACCTATCATTCTTCTTTCATATACCAATAATTATAGTTTATATCTTTGATCGTGAGCATGATTTGGCTAGGCTACACTGCACCATTGACTGTGGTTTTATTTATAAAGTAGCTTTTTCAAAACTTCTTTCCATCCTCTGTTGAAAGTTATCATACAAGTGTAAAGATTTAGATAACATTTTTTATCCCTGTAATGTCTCTCATCTCTGGACTTGTCTTTATGCATGTTTTGGCAAGTATATTTCTTTTTGATGCATCTCCGCATCTATGCACCGAACATGGTAATGTTTTATGCAATTCACATTTTTCATGGACGTAGCAATTTTAGTAGTCAAATTATAAACTAATTGTTTTAGTGGTAGTAAAAGGAATAAAGTTGTAAACCTCACATACACGCTCATTCTCTTTAATTCATGAAATTTTGGAAAGCATGTTGCCTCCATGTTGTAACTATTCCAAAACTTTCTACGCCTTAAGTCGGGATGTAAATTGCTAGCAGTTTCTTACGAAAAGAAAAACAACACCGGCTGTGACTGTAATTGTAAAACAATTAAATCTGTTGTTCAGCTCCGTCGCTTATTCCCTTTTACTTGGTTAAACGCTACCTGGTCGAAACGAGCGTTAGTATTAAACAGAATCAGCAAAGTGAACAATCTATTTCAAGTGATTGAATACCGGTACAAAATATTCATCTGAAGAGTAGTAGTACCAGTAAATTTTATGATGTAAAATGTAGCATAAACGCTCATAGTAAAAGCATTTTGTACTTGTTTTTGGCGAATAAGGTCTCTAATCCTATGCAAATACGGTTAAGCTCTTTGCAGTGGGTAGCGATTTAGTATTTAGTGTTATAAAAGTTCATGCAAAAGTCAAGATGGGAATAGGTTATTTCTCTAGAGGGGCAGACTATGAATACCAATTACCCTGGAAGAAGATAAACATGCATGACCGTTTTGTGCAAGAGATGTTGATGCAAAGTTGCCTAAAATATCGAGAGTAATCTAGACAAGGTTCAGACTATTGAAGTATCGTACTACTACTTATATTGATTCAAAGTATAGGTTGCTGGTTTGGCCGGGTAATCGATTCTAAGTTATAAAAAGCTTATAACTTTTAAAATAATTCGGTTGAATTATGTATGAACATTTTAACTCAAGCAGGAGAGCAGAGATCATCTAAACTTTTGCAGGGTGTCAATGTACGTTTACAACATTGGCAAAATGACATGACGATCATCGATTTGAAACCTAATGTTTCAACATTGTATAAGCAAGATTTAAACTTGAATCAACCTTTGCTTTTGCTACTTTCGGCTTGATACTGACAACAACAAGTTTGTATGATTTAAAATAACCTTTTCCGCTGAGGCCGACATGATTACTGCTAATTTTAAGCTGTCCTCTGTTCTAGTGGAGTCTACAAAGTTTACATGATACTGTGAGAGAAAGCAGCGGCATTGTAACAGCTTACCATTAAGCATATTAACTATACTGTCACTGTAGCAAGCTAATGAAGTTTTATCTTATACCTTTCTCCTTTCATGCTAGCTAAATTCATATAATAAGGCGAAAACACTTAATAAACTGTTAGCTTTAAAAAACTGAAACAAAAGTGTAATGGAGATTCACTTACTTTCTAGGTTGGGTTTGAGGTCAGAGGCTGTGAAAAATTATATAGAAAAGACCAACCGACTGACTTGATGTTTGATAAAAGCATCAAAAGGTCTACTATTCTCATCTACTGTTATGGTCTGTGTAAAATGTACAAAGTTGCACCTTGAATCAACTTGAGAGTTGACGATATGGTCGAGTAGACATAAATGTGTCAGATGAGTCGAGGATCAGTTCAAAGTTTCATTTTCAAGCTGTTATGCTAGCGAAAAAAAGTCAGAGTGAGATAAGCGAAAGATTTTTAAGACCTGCCTGGGTTGGATTACCTCTTCCGGTGCATGCATGTGTAATGCATATTTTGGCACAACTAAAACAAACAGCACATCACACCATCTAAGTGAGCCATGTACCCGACTTTATAATTTCTCCAACCAAAGTTAGAAAGACAGTCGATTTGCTTTGGCTGAAAACGTGAAGATCACAAAGAGGTTAGATTTAATGTTTAGGTTAAGGTTATAGTAGTGTTAGGTTAGTCGGATTTAGTGTCATGGAATGATTGAGCAGTATGATGCGTTTGGAAAGATGTAGCTTTACTATGGATCTGAAATTTGATTTCTAAGCCCAGATTATTATTTACTGTCTTGTAGTCTTCTTGGAATTGTCATTTGCTTAAGCTACTCTTTGCCTTCAATTTTAATGAGCTGATTGAACAGAAAGTTATTACAAATAAATAAATAAAATATAGCAAAATATACCGGCAAGTTAATTATTAAATAAATACATACAATCTCTCCAAATATGTTAGTACCGTATATACTCGAATAGAGGCCTCCCGCGAATAGTGGCCCCTCTCGAATAGTGGCCCCCCTTAATTACTATTAATCCCCCCATAAGAGCCCTTTAATTGTATGTTAAATTCAACCCCCAAAAAACTGAAAAATTGAATAGTGGCCCCGGCGTGTATTCGAGGATATACGGTATATGGAGCTAACTTTTCATATAATTTTTTAGTTAAGATTAATGAATCGTTTTGTATAAAAAAACTTAAAGGGGTTTTGCTCTCAACACCTTATTTTTGTCATGAAATTAAAGGTAGGAAAGGTTTTCCAGAAAAAGAAAGCTAAACTCCCACGAGGACTGATACTACGTTCATTAATTTACCCAACATTAAGATGGGAAAGTTCAAAACACTTAAAAAGTCATTGACTGTAGTAGTATCTTCCTATCAAAAACATCACCAACACCTGCCTACCATAAATAAATAATCCTGGCTGATATACAAAGTAACTTAAAGTAGTTATTTTCTGTTGCATTAGAAATGATGCAAATTTTAACGTGGTTTAGTTATAAAAATAAATGTATAAGTATCTCTACAACTTTGTTTCACTCTTTGCTATTTGCAACTTGCAACGCCCCAGATGAATGCTGGAAAACTTGTATCGTTTAATACAGATTATAATTGTACCCTAGCTTGATGCATACTATTCCATGATAACATGCAACAATTTACTTGATAGAATGAATGTTAATAGATACAGCAAGTTAGCTAGATTTGTCCGTAAACTCCTCATTTGCATATTTTGTTACATCGAAGCAGATCATCGATGTCATTTGTTACTTAGAACGTGGAAAATTTCCAAATACAATTACCAAAACCACCTAAACTACTTCATTCAACTACAGGTTAGGTTGCTTGCTTAAGTTTGAATTAAACATATGAAATAGAGTTCTAACAAAAGCCGCATTCTTTTAATGTAACTTCCAATTCATAAGAAATTGCTATGAAATTAGAAACATTCATGACACATTGGATGCGATTACTTTACTTTGTGTCAAGTCCGTTGCTTCTATGGGGTTTGCATTTATTAGTTATTACACAGATCTGAGTCTCATACTCTATCTAAATTGATAAACTTCAAATAAATGGGTAATAAAATGTTTAGATGGATATCAATCGCAGTTATTGTCATGCATACAAAAGTTACTTTAACCTTATTTTGGTTAATGCAATTTATCTCGCACAGGTTATTGAATTAAACCGTGAAAATTATCAGGAAGGGTAAACCTTTCGAATTTAAACATTTAAAACAAATACTAAAATTGAATAGCCCTTTGTAATATTTGTATGACAAACCTTCGATTCGGGAAAGGCAATCATGTACTTTGTTATAAAGAACAAAATACTGGACATTCTGGACTGAATTAATCGTGAATTCTAAGTAGATTAGGCAGTTGTAGTTTTAATGCATTAAAGTCATATATTTTAAAGTAAGTTGCTAAAACTTTCATTAAGAACCATCGAAATCCAACTAACAGAATATCTATAGTCACTGAATAGCAAATCAAAACTATTTAATTGTGGTCTTACCGTAGATATCAAGTGTCAGAAGAAATACTGACATTCCAGAATTTAAAAAAAAACATATAAAATCTAATAACATTTCCTAAACATTTTCATGGAACATTTTATCAGGAAAACCCACATCTAGCGATACACACGCTTGGCATAAATATAAAACCTTCAACCTACCTAACCCACCCACCCACCATACCCGTGGTCAAGTCAATGCATGCAAACCCAAGTTTTAGCTTAGCTTGCGATCTGAGCATAAGAATTGGTGAATTTGAGCAGATTCGCAAATTTCTCCCAACCCCCACTGGTTGGCCTGGTCTCCAGTACACATGATAACCCACTGCTATTTTCTTACTACTACTACAACTTACTACCTACGTACGTAGAAGTCAATGCAATCCTCCATGACCCATCCATACCACACTAAAACGGGCACAGAGAAAGACGTAGTAGTGTGGAATAATAAAAGATGTAGAAAAGAAGCCCTATAAACATCCCAGAGCAAACTCAAACCCCCTGAATGAATCTCGTATGTTGCTTACTTTAGCACGTACAGCTACAACAACCCATGAAATAGTAAAGGAAACGCATATAAAGGCTTACTTTTAGTAATATCATGGTTGAGAAGTACGTCTGATGGCGCTTTTTCATGTACCTCTCTCCTCCTCTTCTACTTCAATAATGTTAAAATATCTTTGTAAAGAAGATCTCCACATTCTGTACTTTTCAACTTAACACGTAAAGGCTATCTTTCCTGAAGGGAGGTATGAGAATTTATGTATGTAGACTCCGTTAACAAATTCCCTATAATAGAAAAGAAACAAAGTAAGGACTTAAAAAGTTAGCTGGTCTATGGTAAGGTATGGTAAGGAAAGAAACTGCTAGCAAAAGTAAGTTACTAAAAACACATTGGACTCTGCTGTTCAAAAATCTTTCAATAACTTTGCATTGCATTGGTTGTTTTGCCGTAGCCAGTGATAGTTGGTGGTAAAGTAAAGTTAGTAGTAAGTGGTACAGTGTATAATAAATTTTGCACTGTGACTCTGCGAATTTCTATTTCGTTTCACTATTGCATTGTCTTGCCATTTCTATACTGTCCTAGCCAACGAATGGTACAATAATATTATTCAAAGTAACTAACTGGAGGATTGGTTGGATGTTGGATATGTGTACAAATATATTATTGGAAAAATTGGTTCTTTTATAACTTAATAAAGTATTTTGTAGTTCAATTCTACAGAAGTACAAATAAACCGAAGAAATATACATAGTTGGTTAAGAACAATGTTCTTTTAATCCTTTTGTAACCCAAGTTAACTGGAAGTTCACAATGATATATAAATAATTAGAAGAATATATGAATATTTGAGGATTTTAATATTGTAGTATTACCTTTACACCCAGTTGACATGTGAATTTATGAATGGATTGGAAAAAGTGAGAACATCGTAGCTGTTTTATAAATACTGATAAATTACCAAGTACCTTTTCTCTTTGTGGTAGTAAAAGTACAACAAAACGTTAGAAGCTACCTTCATCTTCATTCGTTAACTTGTTACTCGTGAATTGTGACTATAAAGCCTGGAAGTTACCTTTGGATCCATAAATAATCTAAGAAGTTTTTGAGGTGGGATACGGTCTTTATTATGCTAAATAATTTTGGTTCACACTCATAATTCTCAGCAGTCCTCCATATCTTTATCAGATAAAGATAGGAGCAATTACAGCAAGATATATGGATAAATAAGATAAATAAATTTATTTATTTTCAGCAGATTTAGATCGAGATACTCCCTAAAAAGGTTATGAGAAACAGGAAATGAGTAACTTTGATCATATCATATCATCCATGTCAGTCTTTAAGCAACATTTAACAAACACGGGTTAGACTTTCTCAATACAAATTTGGTATTTTAATAATCACAGCTTTTGTTTTATTATATTATTATTGTATGGATTAACGACGACAATTTTAGAATGAAAACTCTGTAATTCCTGTAACAAGTTAGATTTATCAGGTTCGTGTTACAAAAGACCATAAAACGCTTTAAACACTATACAAATCAGCTCAACCTTATACCTACAGATTTTGATCTCTCAGTACAATGTCTCAAGTATGAACTCGGACCGCTTAAAATTACTAAAATATTGTAATGCTGCTTCTACCGATTTCATTCAAGAAATCAGAAGCTTCTATCTAAAACCCTACTAAAGATCTTACACATAAGCAGCAGTGATGATAGCATTAAGTTTAAGCAATCAAATAATGCAGCAAAACAAATGTTTAATCTGTATTTATTTTTTCAGATAATACTGTACTATCTTTCACTGGTCCTACATGCGAGACATGACCACATGGCGTGCAGTAAAATAAATATAAAAACTCATCAAAACTTTTTGCTAGAATAAATGTACATCTAAAGAATGAACTCCTACACACTTCCAAGGAACTGTCAGTAGTAGTGGGTTTCCTGGCTTGTTACAAAAAGTGTAGTTTAAAATAAATCAGTTTATGGCTCGTCGTTAAGCGTCACTATAAATCATATAAAGATGACTTCAATATTGCCCTTCAACCATTCACCAGTTGTTAAGCGTCTTCTCGGCTGGAAAAAGGGGGAGGGGGAGGAGAAATGGAGCGAAAAGGCAGTAAAAAGTCTGGTCAAGAAGTTAAAGAAATCGGGTGGATTGGAAGAACTCGAGAAAGCTATTAGTACTCAAAGTCATGGAACAAAATGCATTACAATCGCAAGGTAAGCATAGATCTCGGATTGTAATTTCTTAATTTATCTTGCATAAGTTCTGTAACTCCTTCCGGGTAGCGTATTTCCGGGTTAAAACCCCCGAAAAAGTTCCCCCTTTCTCTTTTAATAATTCACCTTTCGGAAATGGTATCTCGTGAACTCCTGAATCCATACTCTCATGATACATAGACAGCAATTATTTATTCTTTTCTTATTTAAAAGAAGTATCGGTAAGAATTGTATGTAAACTTGCAATTTTTTCCAATATGACATGCTAACTTAGGCAGCATCTCGTAGTAAATACTTTTTGTACATAATTTAATTAATTAGGCTTCTAAAGCCAAAGATCTAGCGTGTGCTCCCTAAACTCAGCCTCCAGTATTAATTTCGTTTCCAATAGGAATCATTGAACCAATTTGCGTAATAGCGTCACCTGAGTTTAGCTGAGGTTAGACCATCGTTAGTTGGAATGGAATTGCTTCAGTACTTTCTTGTCTTTGTAAATCATTATTAGTTAAGTTTATAAACATTATGTGATTTGGTACGCATGCATAATTGTTGGTATTGGCTTAAGTTTTAATGATTTTTATCCCAAGTATTCATTACTCATTTAATACTTTGAACCGATGGAGTTAGGTAAAAATAAAGTTGAAAATAAATAGAATTGCTAGCAGCATACAAAGAAACGTCATCTTAATAGGTAATATTATCAAGACTACCTTATAGATCATGTCGGCAAATAAATTCCTTATTCTATTGAGTAACTTTATGAAATTCAAGATCTAATAAGTAGCAATTTTAAAAGCATGTTTTTCAAGATAATCTTTATCCTTCCAAATTCATCTTACTCGGTATTCTAAATGACACTTTAGAATGGAATTGCAAAGTAATAATACACCAACAGTTTCATATCTTATTCCTTGGAACGACAATTTGCAAACTTAATTGGAAGGAAAAGTATCATAATACTAGATTTAATCTTGTTAACATAACTAAGTTTAATCTTGTTATTCACTCCATTTGGCGTCGGATGACAGTCAGTAATTATTTAGAAGGCGAAAATACCATACACTTTTTTATTGCCTTGCTTATTTGTTTGTATTCGGAGGAATAGTGTAGTTGTTAGAAATAGGAAACGGGATCAAATTATTTAATTCCCTTTTTCCTCCAGCTTTAGTAGCATATCATGGCAGACAGACAAGCCTTCTCTGTTGATGACTAGGGTTGTATTTTATGACATGTCCGACCTTTAAAAGTTCATTCACTCTATTAAATATTAACTTCGGCAATACGAACCAATACTAACCGAGGGATATAAAGGAGTAAGGAAACTCGTGTTGTGGAGTACGTTGTTTAGTGGATGGATTGTATACAGTTAGTAGGTAAAATGCGAACGAATGCGAATTCCAGCTTTCAAGGCGAGGCTCAAGGCACTTAATAATTGTTGTGATGCTTATGCACTCTAGAAGTAGATACTATAATTTAATAACTGAACACTTATCTGCAGCTGAGCTCCTTATTAGTCTAGTCATGTATGTATAGGGTCAAGATTACTCTATGGAGGTAGATTTCATGAAGGTGGAATAATTTCAGTAGGTCTATATTTAAATGAAACATTAAAAGAGTCTCATTCAAAATACGGTAGTTATTTATCGGAAGTCTGTCAAGGTATATCGAGAATGTTGGTATCATAAACATGCCACATGCATGCGGAAATTTTTGATTAATCCGGATTCAATCGTAGTAATAATATTCCATACGGGCAGGGACGACAGTGACAGAGAGACAGCTCAATTCTAAGCATGCAGATATTAATGGTATGAATATATTTGTAGAATTAATTAGTGTTATTATGGATCAATGCATGCATGGAATTCAGTTTTATTTCTAGTTGTAATTTATGGTAACATTTTAAAATAGTACTGTCCACTCTATTTGTATTGGAATAAGTAAAAGTGGTGTTTAAAGCCTAGAATTGACTTCAATGTATCAGTGACATTCCCCTTGTCCTAATTTATTAGAATATTTTGCCGTATTCATCTTTCGTTGCATGATTTGTTCCTTTTATTTGTTCTTCCTTTGAAACTCCTATTCATCAAAATATCTGGCTGTTGTTCACTCTTGAAATTGATTGCTCTGCTGGAGATGGCTAAACTCTTGGAAACGAAGCCGTTTAAAGTCACAATGGCCGTCTCTGCTGCGCTGACGCTACTGGAGGTCTGAGCTGTCTAAATGATCCCCTTTAGTTTATTCATTTCCATGGAAGATAGATACCTTTGCATAGGTGGGTCGTTGTATTTAAAATACATTTGGACCTTTACAGACACTCGAAGTAGTGGAAATTGTGATAATGTTAGTAACAAGTAGGTGTAGTTTCTTTCGATTGGAAATTAGTCTGTTAAAGCTTCTTTACAATCTACCTAGTAATATCCTCCACTTTGTATGTGAAAGCAATTAGAAGCTAGGATAATGATAATGATGATGATCTTTAAACATAACAGGCTTCTGGAGCTAGGTAGGTGACTATTGAGCATTACAATTAAATGTGCACTAACTATGAAGCAGAAGAACTTTAAATTCTGAAAGGATGAAACATCTGCACTTTGCTTGCTTTGATTGAAACAAGTTATCCTATCTTAATTTGTATGCATTCCTGCATGCCTTAGCCTTCCTCAACTCGACCAGTAAGCCTAGTTTTTACAGACAGGTGTACAAATCCACTGAGCCTAACCTACTTAGATAATGTCCCCCTACAAATTACATATATGCCATAATTGTCATTCTATAGCTATGTAATCTACCTCGAAATGTACGAAACGAGGATTGAATTGATCGAAATCCTCTAAAAAAAGTCAACACCTAAAGGCTGTTCTTAAACTAAGCTCCAAAGAACAGAAAGGGTTTAAATGGTACGGTATAGGTCATCGGTATCGGCGATTGTTAATGAACAACGAAAAGGAAATTATTGTACCAGTTGGAATAAGTAGCATTGTTATTTTATTCTCTCTGGCCTTACAGTCAGCAAAGCGTTCCAAATTTGTAACCATCTTGGCAAAAAATCCCTAAAAGTAGATTCGGTTGGACGGGTGATTGCATTTTATTAGCCTCGACCAACGAACGAAGTAAAGACTTGGCTCGGCACTTCTTGTTGAAAATGCTTTGAATACCAAATAAAAGTAGGCACTACTACTACCAATAAAAGTATCAGGCATTGTATTTTCTACTGTTATCAAATATACTATCAAAATATACAATGTTCTGCAGTAAAAATGCGCTGTAAGGTTCTAGATCCTTCACTCTTGGTGGAATGTAAGGGTGATAGAATTTATTTTATATTAGGAATACTGACATGGTATTATCAACGACTTAGATCCAAAAATGTACGGCTAAGTATAGTAGCCATCGCTATTCTATAAATTCTAGTCCTGACTACTATTTCAAACTACTAACTCGTTCATCTACTTATAGTAGAAAACTGCTCTTGTTCAGTCAGTCACTCAGTATCCTTTTAGTTGATGATGAAAAGTAAATCAATAAGAGACATTCTGGCGACTTGGTACGAAGACTTGAGAGGTACTAAACGGAATGAATCCAACTGCATGTAGTAGAACTAAAACATTTACACCAAGCCATAAAAATAGTTGCGAATACATGCTTCTTTCCTCTCTTCTGGTCGTTTGTTCGTAATTACTAGTTTCCGTCAGAGAAAAGAAGATCGTTAAGTTTCCCTTTCTTTCCTCGTTTTACAAGTGGACAATCTACAGTAAGTGTATAAAGTAAGGAAAGAATGGATGATGAATGGTATCATTGGTTTTTGTCGTAATTAGTTAAGCTGTATTCATGCTAGGAGGAAAGTAAAAGGTCCAGTTTAATTTCATCCAGATGTGTGGAGTTGATTTCTACTTGTGAGCAGTTCCTATAACATAACATGCATATTTGAGGTCGATTGGCGAATATTTTTTAATTTATTAGGTCTTGCGTAGGCTGTCTGTTGAAGTACTGATGATTATGATTGTGATTTTTTTTCAATCTCTAACGTTGTCTCAATCTTTAATATTTTGAAACGACGGTTTACTATAGTCAACTGTAAAATATATGCAGAGATAGCTTTCCAGTTAGAGTTTGAAAGAAGTTTTTAAAAGTTACCGTAAAGGTTCGTTTTGAGATTTTAATATCAAAGGTACAAGAAGCTTTTAAGGCTTATTTTCTTGTATCCGTTTCTTCAAGAGCGACATCCCAGAGGTATTTATAACCCATAGGACACAAAGGTATTCATGCTTAACATAAAATTATTCAGCAGAAGCAAATTGTCGTCACTACTTTAATTTGCCCTAAGACAGACATGAAAGATAAAAAAGGTCAACCAGTTTTGCTGTCAACTGCACAAGGGACAACTGACAAGTCTTAAGAAGAAGACCATACCTATAATAGTGTTTATAGACACTACCTAGAAGTTTATAAGATTAGCTACACGCATATCTACGGGTTTATTCCCAGGTTGCTACTTTCTCTGCATTTTAAATTACTCTTTCCCTTATTTTGCTGTCAATTTTTGACTGTCTACGAAAAGTAGATGACAGACCGATTCAGAAGTTAAAATGTGCTATTAATGAAATGTCATCCAAGTGACTTTCATGCTGAGTTCATTTGCGCTGAAAAGTGCTATATTTTATCCATAATATGCTTTCACTTCATTAGCTTTTCTGTAAAGGCTGAAAGGTAATTCCCTTTAGCTGTACACAGTTTTGTTAATTAAGGTCCAAATACTTTAAAAGTAAGTTTTCTGTGGTAAAGGTAGAGAAAGTGTGGCAAGCCACGAGAGGAATGTACAGAGAAAGGGTGTAGTAAAATAGAAAATTCCCCGGTTAAGAACTGCTAAAGTTAGTAGGGAGAGATGAATGTATTTGACAAGAGATGGGGAAAGTACAAGATCCTACTCAGACTGGTAAATGGTAGTCTAGTTGGTATGAGACGCATACAGATTTAGTTAGATTAGCAGAGCAAAGGTAGACCAAGGCTACTGTAATAGTTATGGGTTGTAGTACTTTCTAAATGAACTTTGGGATTTTAGACAACGAGACGACCACAGACGAAACTTGGGGATCGTTCCACTCAAACAAATTAAATCAAAAAAGTTTCACAACCCATTTCAACTTTCACTACGGAGCGATGCACGCAGAAACTAAAGTGATCTAATCTAGAGTATAACGTCTGTTTAGAGTCAACATTATAGCTACTTCAGTTCATCTCCTACGTTTCTATTCTATACCACTTTACTCACGGATTATAACGAACTGTTTGCATAACCTTCCAATGCTAGAGTTGGTTAACTCATTTTATTCGTAATTTGAAGGGACATCTTGTCAGACAAACAGTATATGAATCTGCATTATTATTATTCACTGCGCTACTTCAAAACTGATCCTTCTAAATTGAACTATCTCACCTGAGATTTAACCTGCACGATACTGATGTTGTGGGATAATAAAGTGGTTTTTATAATGAAATGGTTGCAGGAGCGGGGTGTCGTTATCCATGCAAAAGGTACAACTACAAAGGTACAAAAGTAAAGGACTTTATGTGCCAGCAATTTTCAAATTTAATTAAAGGGAAAAGTCTGACAATCTGGAAGGTGAGGTGGAGGTGAGCATGCATCGATTCAAAGGAGTGATGCATGTCCAATCGTGTTTGATCGTATTATTGGTATCCGATGTATGCATGTTGCTATGTTCCGGATAAATGCATCAGCAGTTCTATCCAGTATTTCCCTTTCTATTGCGATCTACACGTGTCGGATTTGTTGGATAATACAGGTCTAAGGACATCCACAGCAGAAACTTTATATTAAGTAAACGAATTCAAGGACTTCATAGAAAGTAAACTGTATAAGATTAGGAAATCTAGTTTGATGGCCCTTTGCACTGCGACTGCGATTTAATCTGCTATTTCGCTTGATTTGCATCCAGGTGTAAATTACTATGATTTAGCTTTTCATGGTTAATAGTTATGCAGTTCCTTGTTTACTTGCTGAGCGATTAGCTATATAGGTTAATAAATATCTGACAAAACATCAAGTGCGCACTATGAATAAATAGTACAATTTAATGAAGTTTTCAAGAAGTTGGACTGTTAACGGAAGTGGGTGGACCCTGTATTATCAGTCCAAAATTACCACTCACTATCTTTGTCCTTGCTTCCGCTGTTAGCTTTACCTTAAAATTCGACTACAAAAATGGCGACGCATAGGTAAGTAGAACGTGGAAACATTATACAAAAGCTTGAACGCGATGGCTCAGACTGATCTCACGTCATCATATTTTAAAAACCTTGAGTTGTAACAACCCAGCTTTATTTGGGAACGCTTATATAAATAAATACATATAATCCGAACATGTAACCTCGAAGAGTATTTATTCTTCCCTACACAAGCGCTTGTATTTGCTCCCAGTAGGTACGAAGTTAACCAGTTCTTAAGTGTAGGGTGTGTAAATGTATTGTAAATGATGGACTTAGGAATCCATGCTTCACTTTCTCCCTGGGTGAAAGTGTAACAATGCTATTACTCTATACTCTTGGCAATATCTCAAATTAAGTTTTTACAAGTGTCAATACTTTCTTTAGGTCATTCAATAGCTTTTTTCTTCGTCGTATTTAATTCAATGGGTATGGATTTATTTGATAAGAAAGTCAACTTTTATCCCCCTCACAGAGCTTACCTCGTTTTCAGAAAATACGAGCTAAAGATAGTCAGGACATGGTCCTTCTTTGTGTTTGTTATGAATTCAATTAGATTCGACACTGGAGTTTTTATTACTTTTATCTGTATAGAACATGTAACAGAACAAAGGAAGAATTCATAAGCTGCTGCTTCTGTTGAAACTACCTATTTATATTTGGCACCGATAGCTTATTATTTACCTGACAGATTCGATTTCAAGCTGAAAGCATAAAATAATTGTTCCAAAATCCTACTAAAACTTTACTAAATCTACGTAGGCGTTTCTGCTTTGTACTTTCCTTTTAAAAACGCCTTATCATTATTAAATTAAAATTATAGAACTTGTTTTCTCTAAAAGGGGAAAGGAAATTTTGGCTCCGTATACCCGGTTTTAATTCCCTTTTTAATAGTTCAGTTTATAATCGGGTGCAATTTCTCCAAAATTACAATTTGCCCTATCTTACTCGAGTTAAGAATTTAAAAGTATTATTTTAAAATAGTAATTTCCCAGAGGAATTAAAACCAGAAATACAGTACTTTTATTACAAGCCCAAGCTTAAGTCTGAACGATAATAAATAAAGCATCACACGTTGCTGTTTACTTTAGAATTTAATTTAACAAACTACTTTACTTCGACATCGACTGAAAGCTGTCTACCGCTTTTGTATGACATCGTAATTTGTCAGTAGCCATTGCCTGGATGCTTTCATTCTCCGGATTCTGTGACAATAGAAACTAAGGCAATGGTTAGTAGTTTGGTTGTCAGAATACTTTCTGACTTTGTACAAATCAATTCATTTGGCATCACAAAAGTGTATGTGATTGGATTTTTGGTTGATGTTTATATGAAAGGGGTTAGTGATTCGGATTGTTTGCGTAACCGTGAACGGGACTTGTGTAGTATGAAATGGGCATATAAATCAAAACCAAAAAATTGTGCTACTCTCTTTCATTTCTTTTCTATTTCTTTTTAAAAAGATTTATATGCTAGATGCTGTGATTGTAATTGTAACATCAATATGAGACCTAATTTGTAATGACGATGTGCTGTGTATGATTGGTTCATAATTCTTATTGTAAAATATAGACTCGGGGCTCTCCTCAGCCTAAGAAAAAGAGCTGAAGAAAATACATGAAAGAAAGTAGTCCATAAGTAATATGTAAAAGTCACAATAAGTGGATGGATGATACTTCAGTAATCTCCCCGTCAATCTAATGCCCGTATGAACTGCAAGGATGAGTGGATTTCAAACTTTATTTAAATCGTAAATCCTTCTAGGAAATTTTACCCATTTGATTATCCGGATTCATATTGAATTGGATGGATGAGATTAGATAATCTCTATTTGCGTCTCTTGCTTAATTTCCTTTCGGGCTTACGATTTGATTTTGTAGTTCCTCAAAATCACAGGATATTGAATGCATGAGGCAAACTTTTACCTTGAGATTGCGATGAAATTATTCCTGAAGTTTATCACCGAAGTTTAGCTTTTCAAATGTTGACTTTTCTTGTCATTTTAATGGCTTTGATGATTAGTTTTCAAACTAATAATAAGGGTTCATATTGTGACTGTGATTATACTGAGAAACTAAGAGATTATCTTATAAAAATATATTATAAAACTCAAAACTAAGAAATGCTATAATTTGTTTCAAAAGGTCGCTAGACGGTCGACTCCAAGTCTCCCACCGGAAAGGCCTCCCACACGTAATCTACTGTCGCCTCTGGCGCTGGCCTGAATTGCAATCTCATCACGAACTGAAATCCCTCGAGACCTGCCAGTACGCTTTTAACATGAAATTGGAAGACGTCTGCATAAACCCCTACCACTATCAGAAAATTGAAAACCCTGTGTTACCTCCGATAATGGTACCTCGCGGAGGTAGCTCTCTCGGCTCTTCCATACTTGGAAGTGCCTCTAGTAGTTGTACCGTAAGAGATTTTATAACTACAACTTCAGCTAAAATTATGAGCATTTAAGATTAAAGTCTTGTCATTTTACGGACTACATTTTATGAATAATGACATTGATGATAGTCCATTGGGTATTGTACTTTCTCCTCACAGCTACAGACGATTAATCCTAATTCGAACTCAACAAATTCAAACCTGATTATCATAACCAACAACTCCTCATCCCCTTCCTCCACAAGTAATATTACCAGTGGCAGCTCAACCAACACGGCTACGGTAAATGATATAACTATATCTTCTACTAATAATGATAATGAGTTGATGAACGGCAGCAGCAGCAGTTTTAATTCACTAACTCTTATCACTACCACTACTCCTCCCCCTCAGTCTTCTTGTCGGAGTAACTATAATAACCTCTTCTGCACGTCTAATCTGTCTTCTGCCATACCTACTTCTACCATTCCTGCTACTGCTACGACTACTAATTCCTCCAAGGGCCCACTAGTCATTTCCATGGGTGGTAATACTTCGAGGCTAATTATTATTGATGCTAATGCAAATCAAACGTGTTCTTCACAGCAGCATGGACCACAAATTGGGGGACAGATTAGTAGTAATTCGAATTCCAACAGTCTAAATTCGAATAACAACAACAATCATCTCACAAGAGGCTCATCAAACAACTCCAGTCCTTCGCAAAGTAATGGGAGTGGCTCGGATGGGGGTGGTCACAATGGGGGCAGTGGGAACTCATCGTCGGGGAATAATATCACTTCGAATGGACATGCAAATGGGATGGTGGAAGAGTTCCCTTCTTTGGAAGAGTTGGGGAACTCTATTCCTGACAATGCGAGCTTTCCTTCAAGTTTCGAATTGAGTGGGTTCCCCCCTGTAACGGAGACACCCCCACCGGGATACATGTCTGAGGAGGGTGAAACTCAGGACCAAGGAGATATTATGGGTATATTTAATGATTTCTAAGTTATTGACTTCATAAAGGTTCTTGGCCTTGGCTCATCAAAAATTTACATGCGAAAGTAAAGTTGTAATTAAATTAGGAAAAAACATAGTAAGGAAATTTAATCTAGTTTTTAGCATTCTCGTTATTAGCTTCGTCCTTTGTTGCTATTTCCTGTAGTCTGAAGTAGTATTAGTTTTAAATATTCAGACCATAATTTCTAATAGAAACTTGTTTGCTATAATGTCTGCGGTAGAAATACGATATAGTAGATCCTATAAGCTTTCTAATTGATTAGTAGGATTTTCCTGGAATTGAGTAAAGTAATAACTTTATTTGAAGTAATTCCTAGCGTAATTTGCTACTTCAAAGGAAATGAGTTAATAAATAGGAGAGATATTACAGGGAAACAATATTTCTTTTACAACGCTAATGTTTCTTATGCAATGCCTATTATTACAGTTCATTATTCAACTCAAGCCAAACTAACAGGAAAATAATAATTTTGTTTTGAATTGAGCTTTAATTCTGTGGTTTCAAGATTGTTGTACAATCGCTGTACGCAGTATAGTACTAGAGTATTTGGTACATGTTTGCTGTGTTTGTTGGCATTTTTAGAATTGCCGAAGGATTTTTATTCATTTCATTAAGTTTATTTTTATCTTTCAGGAATTTCAAGATTTACTCCTAGCCCTTCAATGGACGCCCAACCAGTTATGTACTGCGAGCCAGCGTTCTGGTGCTCCATTTGCTATTACGAACTTGGGACTAGAGTTGGAGAAACATTTCACGCCTCTCAACCATCAATCGTAGTAGATGGATTCACGGGTTCGTGATAAGCCTTTATCGTTCCTTAGCTCTGTATTCAGAGATTCTCTCAGGATAATTGAAAGAATTTCCGTTTTAAAACCAAAGATTTTAAAAGTAGTTTTTCTACCAAGAGAAATTTACATTTTGTCTGGCCAAATAGTTGCAATTGGTCGTGAAATGGAGGCTTGTTTGGTTGTCATTCTATGACAAATTTATGACCGAAGTAATAATATTTATTACCCCTTTCTTTTCTGGTTTACGTAGATCCCAGTAACTCCGAGAGATTCTGTCTAGGGTTGCTCTCAAATGTAAATCGAAATGTGGTTGTGGAACAAACGAGGAGACATATTGGTAAAGGCGTCCGTCTCTATTACATCGGCGGAGAGGTGTTTGCAGAATGTTTAAGCGATTCTGCTATATTTGTACAATCTCCGAACTGCAACCAAAGATATGGCTGGCATCCTGCAACAGTTTGCAAAATACCACCTGGTATGTTTTTCCTGTTTTCATACTGGCATAAATCACGCAAAAAGATTACACTTCAAGGTGTGTTTAGAATAAGAAAAGTAGGCTTTTTGCATGCAAAGCTTTCCGAACAGTTTCCATTGCCATTATCATGATATGCCAAAATATTAATTTACTCGTGTTAATAAAAACAGTGTATGAGAATGAGGAATTATTCTCATTTTTTCGCTTGTTTCTTTGTACAGGATGTAATTTGAAAATATTCAACAACGAAGAGTTCGCAGCTCTCCTATCTCATTCAGTTTCTTTGGGGTTTGAAGCTGTTTTTCAACTCACCAGGATGTGCACCATCCGAATGTCATTTGTCAAAGGCTGGGGAGCTGAATACCGGTAAGGATAAGGAAGGGAATGGAATGAATAGGTTGATTTATCTCTGGAATTAAATTAAGCTTGATGATGTCAGAAGCAACAAGCAACCATGAAGTGCTTACTTTCTAGAGTAGTTGTCGGTGTTAACATTCAGTCTGATTTTATTATTCTTAAGGAGACAAACAGTAACGTCTACCCCATGCTGGATTGAATTACATCTTAATGGACCGCTGCAGTGGTTGGATAGGGTGTTGACCCAAATGGGGTCTCCCAGACTACCTTGCAGTTCAATGTCATAAACCCAATGTCATCTATAATTAAAAGCACGTCTACCATTATTACAACACATGCTGACTTGTTGGAAAAACTAAACCTGAACACGGCTACAAAAGTCCCTAGATGACAATTATGTTTGCATACACAGATTTACTGCTACAAATAAACTCAAGAGTCAAGATCATATTTCTTACTTTTTCTTAAGGGATTTTTCATTTTAAAAGGTTATCTTTATGAACAACGGTAGTGCGGGCAGGCAGGCGACTGCTTATTGACTTAAGTTTTTAATGTTGAAAAACTTATTTAGTAGTTTTTGGATATGATGTAGCTGTAATTCTAGCATCTAGTAGTACTCAAACCTTCATATTAAAATGTCGCAATGTTTTTAATTCCTAGTTACTTCTGTTATATTTAGATAGAACTATCTTGAATTTAAATGGAAAATTAGTTGTGTTCATGATTTTCAGGTATTATCAAAGTTATGGCGTTAACAATAATTTCACATTGTTAATGTTATTTAAGCATTTTTTAATTATAGACGAATAACTCCTTAATGTTTGTACCTTTGGCGAGTAGAGCAGTGATCTTCAGGATGAATTTTAACTCTGTAAGTCTAATTTTGAACATTGATGAAAGTATGCTCTAGAACCTAACTTAAAATAGGTTATACTTTAGGGAATAAAAGGAAAACAATTTAATGATTCTGATACGTGAAACTGAAAGTGTGACTGAGTACTGAGCTAGATACAGCTATAGAGTTGAGTGTACTGGAGTTGTGCCATGAAATTGTGACTGATCTTGACTGATTGTGAATTTCTGAATATATTTCTGAAGTTGTACTGGCAAGGCAAGCAATTATATATCAAGCAGTTTATTCAGAAACAGAATAATTAAGAAGAGTCATTTTTTGGATGAATCGTTGCTGGTGATTTTTTCTAGAATTGCTGACCTGAAAGTAAGACGAGCGAGAATGATATCTTTGTAGGTCTCACTTTATAAAGATCGTCAATATGGATAGTTGTATTTAAATTCAGATGAAAGTTAAAATCCAGTCCTGTTTTGTTTGTTAACGAATATTTCTAAAGTAAGGTATTACTTAAACGAATGAGTGCTACAGCTTTAATGACAGAAATAATATAAGTGCGTAGAACTTTAGGCTTTTATATTATATAAGAATTACGCTACGGGTTATTAATTCGCAATGCCAACTCGCATAATTCAAAGTAAAAATAATAGCAAAAATGCAGTAGGCTGCGAATTATTTACAAGCGTACATTTTCCTATGTTGAGACAGTAGAATCCGGTGTAGATATTTAAGTATCTTATTTATACTCTGTCAACCGTATTTATTACAATTTACCTGAAACACAGAAACAGTTTTGCTTTCGTAAGTTTTAGAACAGTTTCTATTGGTAAATGCCTCCACCTAAAACATAAGCAAAGTATATAGTCGACAATAGATCGGAGTTGATATCAATAAAACGAAACAAAAATATAGCGTCTCATCGTCTCTATTTTACCTAGATTGGTGAGCGATGATAACCGAAACGAAAGTCTAAGGCTATTTATCTGTCTTATACTGAAACTGGGTGTAATATTATATTCTAGATAGATACTGTATGAGTACTAGTTTGTAACTTTACAATATTTGCGTGTTATTTTCCTTAATGTTTTATTTGTGGACTCTCAGGTAGCTGAACTTGTAGATTTGGTAGTTGTTACAAATCAAAAGATTGTGTAGAGATACTATAAAACTAAATCTGACAGTTTCTTTCTCTTTCCAGTTCTAAAACTAATAAGTAATGTTCCTGAAAATTGTAATATCTTTATCTTTAACTTATCTTTAATTTTATAAACTAACCTATCGCATTATAAATTACAACACAACTTCAGATATCGCCGTATGTACAGAATCAAAGTTCAAATCAAACGATCCAATGAAATTACAAATTAGTATGGCTTTTAAGGTTTTAATTAGGTGTAGTAAATCAATCGGAATGTGTAGGCAATCAATTAATTCAGTAAAAAAGTACAGTAAGTAAAGGGATTTCAAACGTTTTAAGATTTGTTTGTGATCTAGTTCTCAGTGAGTTAATAAAAGCCGGTCATGCATACTTTTATATTGAATGTTCGGTAATTGATGATTTCTTCTGAATTTATACTAAAAGCAGTTTTGAAAAAAATGTAGTTCTTAAGCATTATCCGAAATAAATACTCATTGGTAACTAGCTTTTTAAACATGTTTAATGTAGCCCGTCTTACTGGACTAAAAAGCGTAGTAGTAGAAGTAAATATACCAAATAGACCTGAAAAGTCAAAATGGAATTTTCCACTATTAAAATCTGTATTACTTAACTTAACTGAGTACTCGTTAGGGTTTTATATAAATTAAATATCCACATTCAGTACAGTACAGTAGTTGCAGGCATTGCATTGAACTTGAAATAAAAAAAACATAATTCAATTACTTCCTTTTTGCTACAAAAAAAATGTTAACGAAATATTGTAGTTCCTTACGACTATTTTATCTTCCACGCCCATGTTGCGTGTGAATGATGTATTGATGTTTTAGTACGCTACCTGGACTTGGATCAAACTAAGATAGTTCTGACGCTGTTTCGGTACTTTAGTGTAGCGCTAGTATGTACTTGAACGAAGAAAGAGTAAAACTTTTCCTGTAGTTAATAAAAAAATATTTAAAAAATTTAAAACTACTAGGTAAACGCGTTGTTTGATATGATATAAATTAGATAAGCATTCTTGCAGTAATAAGGATTTTCATAAAATTCATTATCTTTATTGGTCTCATAATAATATTTCACTACACAACACACGTAAAGACTAAAAATATAGCAAGCTCTTTCCGAGCACCGCCCTATAACTCACAGTCTTGAGTAGTTTACGTTATAAAACTTTCTCCTTCTATTATAATACTACTACTTTCTCCCAATTTTTGCAATACATTTTTTCTTCCATTTACAACTTTATCTTCAATCGCGGTTTGCTCTCCGAGATATAACCATTGACATTCTCTATCATCCCTGATAAATTGTAAACATAATCTAACCTAACTTTTGATTTCCATTTACAAGAATTCCTCCCATTTTTACTTCATAGCACCCATTACTTTTAAAGATGCAAAGGTAGACCTTCATGTCCAACAGCTAAAACTTGCACAATCTTCTATCAAAGGAACTGCATAATGGTAAGGTGCATGAGATACATATTCGCAAGCTTTTATCATACCCTACTTAAGTGAGCAAACCATCCCTAAATGGATCTCCATTCTTACAAAACATTCCACTTAGCATTTACACAAGGAGGATGAGGGTGAGAATACATTTCATTATTTCGCTGCTTTTCATTTTGAAAAGACGGTCATTTCTACACGGTACAACTATTAATTCACTAGAATCATTCTGAATTAAACGGAGCTAAAAGTGTAGCAGCGAACCATCTCATGATGCTTACTAAATATTTGTTAAATTAGGTTATATTGTAAGAAATATCCGGTTCGGTGAAGCATAACGTTTATAAGCTGATGATGGTAGCAAGTGGTCGTTTAGTGAAGAAGGTCCTGTGAATTTTTACTCCCACTTAGTAAGGACTACTTGAGGTTACTCGTATATCGACAGCTCGCCATCCGGGTAAGGCCCATGGTGGACATTCCGATACCGAAGCATGCAAAAATTGCTGCGGTAGCAAAATTTAGCTTTTCCCAGTGGCTGTCTGAGCGGACTCCATTCTAATATTTTTTTAATAAAGGAAAGTTACTTAATTAATATGGAATTATTTATAGACCAAAATTATCCACATTATTTTCTTAGATTTTTATTTTACCGTGACTGAGGAAAATCCGGCACGAACTGGACTACTAGTAAGGCGAGCTAGAATCATACTCTTTCCAAGATGTTTTTGGGGGTTTTGCTGTATCTTTTGAGGATATTTAACTCCAATCCGTCTGAAATAAAAAGCAAAACTAGTTTCATTTTATTATACTATATTTTAAGTGGTCAATAATAAAGTTAATTAATCTAAATTAATTATGACATTATAAGTTAAGCCTACATAAACGCTAAGCTCTTTAAGGGACAGGTATTGGAACTAATTTAGCTAACTTAATGCAACTACCAGTGGCTGCCCATAAATCTGTTCATAATGCCAAGTCCTGTCGCCTATCTTGTGATCCAAAGTTCCACTAAATCCACTACTTTTTCAGTAGTTTCGTATTAATAACCTTCTTGACAATAATGTTCGTAATTTACAAGATGAGACAGGTTAGATAAAGCTCTAAATACCTTGTAAAAGTGCAGTATCCAGAGAAACCGGGGAAGCATAGGATAAATTAAAATAAAAGTTAATCCTAATCCTATAATTATTTTCCAATAAGCTTTAAAGATAGCTTTAACTGCAAGCAAGACATTTATCAACTGCGACGAAAAGGCACAAAATCGTAAATGATAAGAGGCTTTCTTCTCGTGCTTACAAAACTCTATGCAAATATTTTCATTAATGAAAGGCTCTTCTTTCTTCTTTCTATCGTATTCTTTAGCATGAAAAAGGCAAGAAAAAGTAGGAGGTTGTTTTGTAACCCAGCACTTTCAGAGCAACATTTATTCAGTGCCAAAATATGTGCACGAGAGCCGACACCGTGGCACCAACTCTAAGTTTATTAGCATACATTGGCTTTTACCATCTAAATCTGTGGCATTACCCAATTCTATCTCAGACCCGATCGGAGTAATGATTAGCTATAGTTAGTGGCTTGTGCTACTACAGTCTGCCTGAACAGTATTTAGGGTCATATGCAACTGATAGCAATAAATAACTACGTATTTACTCTTTATTTTATGGAGATCAAAAGTCCATTTGGAAGGGGTTTAGCCTGAATAAGGAATTAATTATATAGCAGACCAATACGCTTGTGATAAGCTGCAGATAATTCAGTTGAATGGAAACTTACAAATTCAACGTCAAATGCGATAAGGCTCCTAGAAATGGCTTACTATTTATCAAACTTTGAATGCACTATGGGCAGTCAAGTCAATTCATTTCATTGACTGCTTGTTAGAGACAAGTTTAAATAAATTGACCGTTTGTGTCCAGGCGATAGGTGGCTTTTACAGTTAAATACTTTATGTTTACGCATTTTCCAGGAAATATATATATTCCATGTTTAGTCCTATTACTTTAAAGCTTAAAATAAATGCTTACATCACTTGAGCCAGTCGGTAACAGTACAGATTGTGTTGTTTTTAGCTTGAGTCCAACTCAAATTAGAAGCAGACTGCTAAATTGTCTACTTTTCGAGTACATTTTTGCTAGGCAAACATTCTTGGCAAGGAAAAATGGCAAGGAGAGTGGAATAAAATGGGAAATATTACAAGTCAGCTTTAGCCAGTTTCATGCAAAACAATCTCGCCGGTTGTTCTAATAATTAAATTAGTTACGGTTTTGAATGCACCAAGAAGTTAACATTGAGAAAGTAAATGAGTCGTTGGATTCAATGCTGATGTTAAGGCTAATACTAAAGACGTTCGTCTTTTAATTTTTCTAGCATTAGTACGTTGAACATAAGGTAAAACTCAAATATTTTTGGAACGCTGAAACTTGCACATAATTTTATATTACATTTAAGATTTGTAAAAATATTTTTAGGAAAGCTCCACAAATGATATATCGTAGGACTAAGGGCAAACACTTATGTAGGTATGTAAAAGATGCAGCTAAATCGGTAGGGTACCACTTTTTCAATGTCTTTCAAATGATGCACAGCAATCTTCTTTGAAGACGTTATTTTTAACAATTGAAGTTCGATGTCATTTTTTTCTATACTGGCTAAAAACCTGTCACATTTCTTCGCAAATAAACTAAAGATATACTAAAATAGAGTATCCCCAATACAATACAAGTACTAAACAAGTTAAATCTACCTATCACGACAACTTAAATTATTTACGTTGGTCTTTGCTAATTTTTGCATTCTTAGAAACTATAATTCCCAATTTGCTTCAGCTTCATAAGTTCATAATAGGATGCCTCTGTAGCGCATGCCACACGTTACACAGCGCTGGCATAAGTACCTATACAAGTTACAAGTACACGATGAATTAAATGTACTAATGAAGTGCCAACTTGTACGCGATTGCAATGATTGTCATGGCCTTGTATTAATTTTAGACTGCAAATGCAGTTCCACGATCACTCAATATTAGGAAGTGTTATTCGTAGAAAAAGTTTGCTACAGCTAACTCCTAACTTGTAACTAACTTTGTTGAACTTAACAGGAAGAGTAGAAGACGACCAAGCTGGACCGCATATGGCATATAAAAAATTCTGAATGTGTGTCTGATTTCTGTCCAAAATCTTAAATATTCAATACTATATATTGTCGCGGATTGTATTGTCGATAAGCCAAGGGAGACAAACTATTCCTATATTTCATTTCTATATATACCTGAGGATTTAAAAACAAAATTGGTAGGATAAAGATTTTAGATTTATTGAATCGATCGATAGTTGACGGACGCGGATAATCATTTCATTAATCACTTTATCGATCTTTCAGCCCATTCGGTAAAGTTTACTGCCATTTTTCTTTGGAACCACGCATCCGATCCAACCCTTTCCCTATGACCGCTTTCTGTCTGCTACTGCTTATGCTACAAGTTGCAAAATCCGACGCTCTTTCTATAGAATATGTACCTTAAAAACATTTTAAAATTCTTATCAAATAGTTTCCCCAGAACAACGTGATAATTTGGTATTCGGTAACCAATATTCTATACTAACTTTCAAAGTCTTATGCACGAATTTATACAATGTAAACCCAAATATCTGAACGGATACATGAGAAAAATAGAATGATGGACTAAATTCTTTAATCTAATTTTTTTTTACAAACTTTCATTATTTCTCGTACTCGTAGTCTACGAGTTGTAGATACGATATACGAACCAAATGGCAGAATAAGCCATCTGAATACAGTAGTATTCATGTTTTATGCACCCCATTATGATAAGCAGTTGCTAAAACTTTCAGAAATTTCTTACCGTTGTCGCACAACTCGATAAGGTCATAGATCAATTGGGCTAGGTAGGATACAACCCAAAAGTTCCTACAAAATTCGAGAACCTCAACTAACCCACTTGGTTCAGGTCTTTACTTAAGGTAACCCTTGCTTATGGTTAATTTGGGGGCAAAATCACATGGCACACCTCTCCTCTACTCCAGTCCCACAGCCGAATGAGTGTTCTAAGCAAGGAAAGCCCTCTGCCATACTATATTTGCTACAAAATGAATGAATGTTCTAACTACAGGATTTATATCATAGGTTGAAAGAATATGTTGAGTTTTTTTTTGTTCCCAACCAAACCCGTTCTTATTCATAGGAAGGGGATTGGAATGAAGTAGCAGAGTAGAGAATGTAAATTGACCTTCGATTCCTTAGCTCCTCTTACCAGAAAGTACTCCGTAACTACTCTGGGTTTGTCTGCTTTAATATTAAATCTAGCATGGCATTATTTATGATTAATTCATAGGTTATGCGGATGGGAATGGGTAGGTGTGTTTAGTTAGAAGTTCAGTTAAAGAATTTAGAGCTCCGCTCCAGATCAATTACTTTATCCACCGGTACATGAATTTGAGAGAGAGAATTTAATAATATGCTGTGCTAGTAATTATTTATCTTAAGCATTTGATGCACCGTATTCCCTTCACAATAGGCCGCGGCTAATGCTAAAAAAATGATATTTTGAAGCAATTTTAACATTGAAAGATACCCCTATATAACATGGAAAGGATTGCATGCGGCTTAATTAACGAGGGTGGCCTATTGTGAAGGGAATAGGGTAAGTTATTAAATGAATTGATCTAGACTCCGTCAAAATGGAAATGGAAATAAAATTATGAATGATCGTCGAACGGGTATTTGATTACTGGAGATTTGTAACAATGACAAATCTGAAGATCTATGCATAAAAAATCATTCTTTTAAATATTAAACCACGAAGGGAAACGCCTTGTAATTGTAATTAATATGCAGAGGTCTTATTATTATGATTCAAGCTGCCTTCATTTGCTTTTTTTTGATGATGTTTAAAAGTTCTCTGATATGTAAACTAGGCAAAATACATGAATGAATATGCAAACTGAACTAAAAAAGACTACTTTTTAATACAAAATACGATACGATACAAAAATCTTTATTTTCATCACCACAAATACAAAAATACAAAAGCCGTAATATTGTAAAATAATACAACGAGAATTCATTGCTTAAAGGAACTAAGAACATTCCCGGTACAGCCACCCCCATTAACAATCTTGATATCCACAACTTCTTCGTTAAAGTACAAATCGTCATTATTCATATGAAATGTGATCATTTCGTTGCTCGTTGTGGTTGTGCAAATGTCCGGAGATGATGTCTGAGTTTGCTTCGTCTGTGAGAAGAAACTGGCCATTGAGAGCAATCCTGAAAGTTCGGATAAGGAAAAGGATAGGAGAAAGAGGTAGAAACTGGAACCGTATTTGTAACGGTAAAAAAGGATCTTCGAAGGGGTGGAAATCGATGAGGTTGAGTCAAATTCTGAGCCAATTTGCGAGACAAATGTTAGCAATGCTGTGGCACTACAAAGACCTACAAAAGTTTAAGATAGGATCATGTGTAACTTTCAGTTTTTTGGATTAATTTACTAATATTTCCAACAATGGCTGTTAGTAGTGTTCTTTGCACTTCGTAGAGTAGAGAGGATATTGCATTAACTTATTTAATTTGAGGTAACTCTTGGACCGGCTTATGTACCGGTTAAGTAACTATTTACCGGCAAGGATGAGTAAAGATGCCTCGATAATCTTTTTGTTCCGTTTGCAAAAGTATCCAAGGGAGAGTGAGAGGAATGCTCCAGTTGTAAATACGACCGAGAGAGTTATAAACGGCAGGGTTAATCTGTTAATTAAAGTTAGTTGTTGAAGGTTGTCTATATACAATGAGGATTATGCATATGACATGATTAAAATGTGGTTTATCGAAGCATAGCTTACAAAATGGTTTGCTGAATGCTCTTGACAAGATTTGACTGATCGTTGTAGTCATTGTAGCAGATTTTATTTTGGCAAAATTTAAACAAACCAAATGTGGTTTTAGTAATTTGTTGATTTGTTGGTTCACTCACAGTGAGCCATTCATTTGTCACGATGGATATTGTCAGAGTTGCTAGTGATAGGATGCAACTGATGCTTCCTAGACTTGACAAGGCGTTTGGCATTTTAGAATTTTTATTCTATTTTCCAGAAAATAATTTTTCAACATGTATAAAAGATATGGGCTGTAGTAACTATGACAATGGGGGTGATGGCTGCCCGGTGGGAACAGAATCCGAGCAGTTGGAAACGGGTACTTTGTAATGCGCATAGTCTTCCGGGTAGCTAGGATTTAGATCCAGTATCCAGTGCTCTTAATCTTCAGATATTGTACCTATTTCGGCGTCTGTTGATAGTAGGTGTAGCCAACATCAACAATATGTGCGTATGCTAGGCAATGAGAATATGTGGAGAGGATTATTCATACAATTCTTTTGTATTTAGGTCTTCGTCTTAGTAAATAAATTAAAAATATCAGTATTTCATCCCTTTTAGTCCACACATAGGATCTAATTTGTAATTCATATCTTTATGTCTTTAATTCCATATTAACCAAAAAAAACATGCTAAGCATTTTCGTTTGCAAATTGTACTCACAGTTCAGCAAAGAACCTTCACTTTGTTTGAACAGCAAACAACGCACGGGGTTTCAAGAGTACAAATTAATTAAGCTTTCTGTAGCTTGTTTGGATTTTTCGAAGACAAGTAAATATGTAGGAGCGTGAAGAGAGATATTAAGCCTTGAATGGAAATATCTCAATAACACTACCTTTAGCATAGCTAATTTAATTAGCCTTAATTTAAAAATGCAAGCATTCTCAGGGTTTTTAGAAAATACCATACCATAAAGAATTAATCTACCACTTTCGTTACCTTGAGATTACTTTGATTGAGAATTGCTTTTATTTATACCACAAGATTATTATCTTTGATTGCAAGTCTCTAAAATCATGCTTCCCATGTTACTGATACTTAATTCTTTGGATAAGGTGTCTTGATGCTCCCTCTTTCATTATCTTTCAGTAATTTAACAATAGGACGGTACACAAGAGTATCAGTATCCTTTCCTATTACAAAGTTAACATGGGACAGTTTTGGAATCACAATGTTTTCAATTAAGTTGGGAACCGCTTGAGACAATTTTTCAATATCCTAGACAAATTATGATTCAAAATTAATCTTTAAAAATGTTCTCCATCAAGATACCTGCATTTTAAAGTTTAACCAAACACTTACTTTCACCGTGCACATCGTGTCCATTTCTCCACTAAAGAAGACTGCTGGACAGGTTAGTTTTGACAAATCGTATGGTTTAGGCTCTCTCTCACCATATACTTTTAGGTTTGCTGATTTCCCATAGTCAAATGACCGAAATTGTTTGCTGTAAATTATCTGACAAAGCTGACAAGGAACTTTTGCAGATGTTGTAGAAGTACCGAATTTTAAGATCATAGACCGTCTTTCCTGTATATAAAATAGAATAGAATACCGTACTCGTAACTATTTATGGAAATAAATCCTACCGATGACCAACTTAAGAATTACGTATTCATAAAATATAGACATAATTTTTTAATCTAACCTCGTCAAATTCATCCGGGTCACCAAAAGCTCCAAATGTTCCAGTTATTTTCTTAAAAATATAAAAACCTATTTTTTCTGCCGTCAGTTTCATAAAAGATGGACACACTCTACTCGCCAAGTGACCAAGATCTAGCGCACTTATATCTCCGCTTTTTCTTTTGTAATATGATACAAAACTTGACTAGAAACAAACAATAAACATTTATTCTTTTAAAACTTAACCTTCAAAAATGAAGATTCACACACACGATTTGTAATAAACTACATTTCATTACTAGAAAATGTCCCCCTGGAACAATTGTGTAAAAACCCAAGCCAGTTTGATGCTGCGAATATACTAACGGTCCTAAGGAAAAGTACATCTTGATCTTCTCATTGTACTCTGGCTTTCCTGACATTGTAATAAATAGTAAGGTGGCCCCCTATTGATCAGTGGATTATATAAATCTCTCAAGCTGAAACAAATCTTTTATTCTAAACCGTTCCAATTTCTCACCAAGCTTGTTCCTACATAGTAAAGTTTCTTATTTCCAGTGATATTCAGGATCCGGTCTATCATTGCTGGAATATCGTACAACCCAATCTCCTCCATTCTAGTTTCAATCATAACCAGGGATTGAAAAACAATTCTACGGAAATTCTATGATATTTTGAAACTAGTAAAGGTTTTAAATTTATACCCGAAATCCCAGTATTCTCTGGAATCCGTATTTAAAGTAGTATGATCTTGGGAAAATTCACAGCCCCGCATATTGCCGATCCATACATCAAACCCCTCATCCATTAATAAGTGGGCTAGTTAAAAGTGTACTGTTAAAAATATCTACTTGGCAGAAATCTAATTAGTATCCAGTTTCATATGCAATGCTAAATCTTACGAAGATCTTTCCCCGGATAGTTTAGCATCCATTGGAGTCCAGAGCTAGCAACGCCATGTAATAGAAACACAGCAGGCTTAGGTTCACCCCCAACTTCATTTAGTAACCTTTCCTGTTCCCGAACACCGGTTTTGGAAATTAATCGAAATAACGTAACAATATAACCATCTTCAGTCCGGACAGAATAGCTTTCATATCCCTGAAGTAATCCTTCGTGACTCTGTTTTGGAAACATTTAGGAAAACAAAGGTTAACTTTAGGTTCCTAGAAACTATGTGATTAAGCTAGTCGTACTGGAGTTTAGAAACAGAACATAACTACAAAAATAAGACTTTACTACTGAAAAATGAATTTGATTTACTTGCCTATTAAATGTAAAATTATGCTTCATGTTTTTGGAATAAATCTCACCATTAGGATGAAATAATTTTCCCACGAGTATTAATTTGGCTCAATCCCAATAATATACAATCCTGGGATCTCACGTCAGCTTAAATTACATTTAATAGTGAACTCTAAAGACTATTTCCCCAGCTATATAAATTTCTTGTTGAAATTGTTACTTTAATTGAGTGCAGTCTTGCGAAAACTTCAATGAAACTACAAAAACAGCAGCAGGTGAAGAGTTATTATAACTTTATTCTACTTGCATGCATGAAAGGGAAATAATAGTATTAATAAAACTAGACAATGCAAACTGCTCTAAACATGTCCAACCATCTACAATGATACAGTACAGTAATGAAACCACTCCAGCAGTTGAAACTAAACTTGTTTTCAGTATCTGTGCTGGGTTAAGGTTTTTTGCAACTGAGGATTATGCTAGCCTGTGGAATAGGGTTGTTGGTACTACTATTTTAGAGGATTGAAGGTTGATGCTTCAGTTAATTATTCAGTGCATTGGCTAGGAAATATAATGAGAAAGTAACGTATGTTGAGGGGTTTAAACCCAAAAGAACAACTCTGTGGGATAAACCTGTATAGAAGTTTGAATTTCATTGATTAAATGATGAACAACAGGTCTTGCATTATTTCGTTATCCATTTTATCCCTTTTTCGGTACAAAGTCTCAGGAGAAAACGTCACAAGTAAGTTATTGCTAATCTAAGCAAACAGACACAATATCACACGTCATCGTATTGGATGGATGAGTTGTGTCATAGCTGTTGATAGTGATAAAAATGAATCTGAAGCTTTTTTTAAAGCTCTCATTCCAGCATGCATTGAGCAGCCTGAATTTTTAGATAAACTTCAATACAAATAAGATGCTTCGGGTAGCCGAACATTTCCAAATCGAGTTACAATAGAGTTACCGATCTAAAGTTTTATTTTATGCATATGATAACAATAAAAAAAATATGAAGATAATATACAGATACCATAATAATGTGAAGTTAACTTGAAATACAACACGTGGATTGCAAGATAAGATTTAGTTAATTTTTATGAATTTAATTATTATACTTTTTGCACGAGATTACATGCGGCCTAGTCTGGTAGTGCCCGTGGCCGTGAAGAATATTTACAGCAAACATGCTACACATAACGAACCAATAATTACAGGAGCATGTTGAAAAATGTGTGAGAAATAAATGAATCTAACTTGTTGAGAAAATACTCAAGTCTTCAGAAAGGTAAAAAAAGTACAAGTGATTTTAAAAGTTAAAATTAAAACTTTCTTGTATCATTCGCTTCTCACGGTTCGCAAAAACACTTTCACGGCAAGTGACTGATTGCAATCTTATTGAGGAAATTCCAACCAAAAGCTTACGCCTAATCCACAAGACAGAGAGATTGTGAACGAGTTTGTACTCTAAAAAGGAAATATCACCAAATTATGTTAGGATCCTTGGAAGAATTTCTACGAATTTGGAGACGTTATGAATAAACCACCTATAATTTCCAGCTTCAATACTGTTTAAGCATTCGATTATGGGAGAGTAAATAAAGATATGAGCGTCTTTTGAAAATACAAAGCTTGAATGGGAAAAGCTTGGTTCAGGAACCACCCGATGGTCAACCAAGTGGAGAATGTCTTTGGCCAATGCAGTAACCCCCTGCATAAATAGTGATAAAAAGTACGTAGAAACTTCATAGAAGTCAGATGAATTAAACCGTTTTTGTTAGTTAAATTAAATCACCTCAACAGTGCATGATCCATCGCTCTTACCACTGAAGAGCAAAACTGGAGTGGTGACACTTTTTATATCATAATCCCATACTTTCTCTTTGCCATATTTTTCAAAATTCCTCTTCTTACCGTGGTCAAAAGGTCGAAACCTTTTGCTAAAATATATTTGTCCCACATGGCAAGCTACCTTATTAGAGGTAGGAGAAAGTAAAAATTGAGCAATCAGTTTACGCCGTTCCTAAACATGGTAATTAGTGTTAGTGTTAAATGTAAAGTATGTAAATCAAGTGAAATGAATTGCTCGTACATGGAATAGATTAAATTTAATACAAATTCTAAAGTCTTACTACTTCAACTTCCTCCAAAGGTCCATTCATATGGAATGCCTTCATGGTTATCTGAAACAACCAGTACCCAATTTTTGCTGGATCTTTGCTGCATGGCAAGAGGCTTTTTCCCATTTGCGAAAAAGACTTGGATGTAAACTGTCGTCTATAGGCACATTTGAAGTTACTCTGATTGAAGTAATAATCGAATTTTTGAATTTCAATTAATAAGTTACCTTTTACTAACTACAAAGTCTTGTTAATACCAAATTTTTTACAAACCAGTAGTACAAAATAAGGGATAGCCGTATAAAAAGCTATTCCTCTCATATTCCTCGGGTAGATTGGAGGAGCTAAGGAAATCATTAATTTTAACTTATCATTGTATTGGGGTTTGGTGGAAAGCAGAGCGAAAGGAATAGCAGCTCCAATAGAGAAACCGATGTAATACATCTTTTCATTCCCAGTTATTTCTAAAATCCGGTCAATTATTGCTGCAAGGTCGTAAATGGCCATTTCATGGATGCTAAAACAGAATAGCATATCAAACAAACGGAAGCGTACATATTTTTTAACTCAGCAAATATTGTAGTAGACTTCACCTAAAATCCCAATATTCCTTAGATTTGGTGGTTAAGCTTACATGAGCTTGCGAAAATATTGTTCCTCGGAAACAACAGAGCCAGCAATCATACCCTTCTGCTACTAACATGGATGCTGTTACAAAAAGCATATTCTCAAAAGAATTGCTCAAGTTTTACAAAGAATTTATAAATTTTCGAAAGTTCTTGACGTAACCTTACGGAGAGTTTTTCCTGGATTATTTAACAACCAATTCACTCCCGAGTTGGGAAAGCCGTGACCGAGAAGAACGACTGGTTTAGGGTCTCCGTCCCATGTCTTTAAATACCTCTCATAACAAGTTACATTATCTTTCTCGGGCACAACTCTAAACAACGTTAGGATGTATCCATCCTCCGTATTTACCAAATAACTCTCTAGGTTCTGTAAAATAGCTTCGAACCCTTCTTTTGGAATCATTATCTGGAGAGAGAAATTATAATGTAGTGTAGAAATGTATTGCAGTATGATTAAATATTACTTTCTCAGTCCAGTCTATGACGCGTTAATAAAGGAAAGTATCAAAGTATCAAAGTATCAAAGTAAAACTTGATGTGCTTTTATTTTATTTTTTTAAAGAAACTTGAGATAAGAGATGTGAACTACCGATGTCTTGCCAACATTCTGATGCCGTGCCTTTGGAAGGTAATGCTAACTTAGGGTGTTGTTCTTTTAGTCTATAAACCAAACTTATTAATTATTAATCGTAGCTACTCCGTTCATACTATATTTATTTATGAACTCCTTCGGTTTATACGTAAGCTTGTTCCAGGCCAGAACGAACAGAAACATTGTAAGCATTTCCAGTAAATAAATCGTACATGAACCTTCGGAAGACATACTTTTAGCTATAAAGTATTGGAGCATTATTGGAAATTGTAATACAATAGGAAAGTAAATGGTAAGACAATTTTCGACCAGAACAGAAACATTGCGTATTATTATTACAAATTTACTGTCGCTTTTATCGCCCGTTTTTATCGCATGTTAAGTCCTGAGCTTTGAATTGATCAATAACTCCAACAAAGTAGGAATCAATATTAATATAGCCGAATACAATGTATGGAAATTCTCCTGAAGGCTTGCATATCCAGAAAACGACACAGGAAAAACCGTTTTTCTATTTAAACCATCCTTGCGCTATACTTTATTGAATACTGTGTTTAATAATGTCATTGGGATACAGTTAGAAAGATCTACTATATTATTAATCAGTATTAGAATCTGCCAACATCACAGTTTTATATCGCCATAAGAAAACCTTTTGATAATCTCTACCACATCGTCGTAAACCAACGTAGGAGCGTCCCGTCCAAACAGAAAGTCAGCATGAGTGAATTTGCATTGAGGAAAGTTAATCTCTTTGTGAGAGATTAGATTTGGCAAGTCTTCAGCTACTTTAGCCACATCCTACGAAAAGTTAAAGATAGTTTAGAAATAAGGGAGAAAAATATAATTCTACATAAAATGTAAGCAACTTTAAACCTAAAACTTACTTCGCAACGAACTAGGAGGTCATGTTTTGATGTCATTGTAGCTACCGGAAAGGTAACGGTTTTGAGGTCATATATTGCAGGTTTGCTTTGTCCATAACGTTTAACATTTTCAGATCTTCCATGATCGTACTGTTGGAACTTTCCAGACGCAATGACTTGACCAACATGCATTACTATTTTGAATGATGTGGATCCTGGAGTGTATTCAGCAAGAGTTGGCCGACGCTCCTGAGGTACAAGAGTGAATTAAAAAGCATAATAACTTTGAATAGGTAATCTAACATTGTGTGGATATTTTTGAGCTGACTTAGTTAATTATTAATTACTTTCTCAATCTGATCAGTGTTACCCATAATGTCAAGCCACTTTCCTAGTTTTCTCATTATCCTAGTTCCAATTTTCTGAGGATTTCTGAACGGAGGACACATCATATTTGCATATCCAACGCACGTCTTAGCACACACGTCTCTTCTGTAGATGAATTTTATTTTTGACTGTATGGAATAAACATAAAAGGACTGTGGATTAGTTTGTCTTTAAAAAGGAATTTGTGAGCCTAATCCAATTCAACGTACCATAGGTCCAGCTAATGGCAATCCCAGTTTTATGAGTTTAGTTCTATTATGATGCCCATAAATGGCTGGTGCAAGGGCAATCATTGACTTAATTTTTGTGTCGCGACCTGGATTTAATGAGGCATTCATAAAAAGGGCTGCGCAGCCTAAGGAATGTCCAACGTATGTAAGACTCGCGTTCCCTGTCACCTCTAGAATGTGATCTATGATCGCTGGAATGTCATACATCCCAAGCTCGTCAGCGCTGTTTCATTAAAACCAATAAAACAACTTAAGTATCAGCAGCAACCTCGGATTCTTGAGTTTCACTCAATTGCATGCAGATATTCATCTAGAAATGTGCTGATAGTCCTTAGTTCTACTCTAATAAAATACTCAATTTTGCTACCTAAAGTCCCAGTATTCCCGTGAGTTTGTTTTCAGACTGAGATGCCTCTTAGAATATGGGCTTCCGCGAAGACAGGCTAGAAAGCAATCGTACTCTTCTGCAACTAGCATATTTGCTGCAAGGGTTATTTCAAATTATAAAGATTTCCCATAATTTCCTATGATTAAGTTTGAAATACTAAATTTATAATGATTCCTCACGTAAACATTTCTCTTTGGTATTGAGCAACCATTCTAAACCACAGGAGTTGAGACCTCCAACAAATAATACTGCTTCCTTAGAAGGCCACTTCCCTACAAGGTCCCCTTCCCCTTTGGTAGGAACGGTCTCCGGTTTAGGAGTTTTATTCACATAATTTTGGCCATTTGGGCATGTATCAGGTTGCAAAATCCGAAATAAAGTTAACAAATATCCATCCTGTGTCTGAACTTCGTGAGCTTCTAGCTCTGTACCGCAAACAATCATTGTGAGATTGTACACAACAAGCTACCTACTTCCGAACTTTTGAAAGTTTTATAAGTTAAAAAATCTCAAACTCGAAAGCTTACTATAGAAGCAATCTTACTCAATGTGCCTTAGTCCTCTACTTACTTACTAAAAATTGCACACAGACATAAATTTCGTAACCGGTTTAATGCCTAGCTCTATCCTAACACTAAGATCACTTTACGCTTGCATTAAAAGGCCGTTTAATATGTTTACGTAGTTTAATAAATTATAACAAAGCACATCTCTTGATTGCTCAACACTAGAAGTAGAGAAAAACCCCTCGTTTGATCATAAATGTAATAAACTACTTTTTGTTTAAGTCAAATTATACGTTGCGATATCCCTGGACAAAAAGCTGGAAATTTTGCACTTTAAGCTTGCTACAGCGCGACAAAAAGTAGATATCTCGTTCATTTCCCTATTAGCAATCAATGATAATAGATACTCAACTCTGTCATTTAAACTCCATGGATTATATTATATTAGTAGATGAAGACTACGATAGTCCTTCCAAATGACTGAAAGGTGATCACATGAAATCAAAACTACTTTATGCCATTGGATATTGTTGTTTGTTGATGAGAAGGTTTTGTATGCATAATATTTCACAGATTTCAATGGCAGTAAGGTCGTTTCAATATTTTACGATAGTAGCTCCTTCAAGGTATCGGCACGGCAGAGGAAGGTGCTATACGAACAAAAGGTAGTAGCATTTTATAGGAAATAAAAATAACCCAAGAAAGGACGAAGTTTGGGTTGATCTTAAGTAAAGGTTACCGTAGACGCCCTGTACTGCATTTGAGGTATTCATATCATCTGCATATAATACTGTTTCTACTTAACTTTTATTTGTGTTACTTTTGCTAGTCCTAGTAAGCTGGTCAGTTAATGTCTTAAATCTAATCCAAACAAGCATCGAATATGAATAATGATAAGATAACTAATCGATTGGTGGATATTCTGTGTTTCACTTGCTAAGGGTTTCCGTAGTTCATGATCATGAAGGTAGAGATGAAGAAATCTAGAGTGACTGTTGACTCCATTCCGTGGGATTGGGTTTTTTAGCAGCTTTTTTATGTTTGTTTTTTTGCGTTTAAGTTAAATACCTGTGATTCTTTAATGAACAAAAAGATGCATGCTATGATGTGAATTAAAGAAGTGTGGATTTGGATGGTGCAATTCAAATGCAACGATTGTATGGAAAGTCCCCTCAAATGTGATACAGAGTTTATTTTTATTCTGATACTTAATCATTAGTTCTGGTTTAGCATTTTGGTAAAGTTTTAATGTACAAAGGACTGCGTAATAACTAAGCAGTAATTATGAATGCTTGCACCAGGATAAGCTACAATTTTGAAAGGTAGGTATGATGCTTGCTACACTTTTAAACACTTTAGTTGATATGATATGATAGCTACCTTCTTTATTTTCGGCGGACAATAACAATTTACACCTCGGTGAACACGCTTAAACGAGGTAAAAATAATTAAAAATGAAACCCACACATTATTCTGTTTGGGTATATATTTTTATTGCTATGATTTTGATTTAAGAACGCTTATTTAAAATTTCTACAATGTCCTTGTACACTAATTCATGGGCATCCTTTCCATACATAAATTCTGCGTGCCGAAAGGTCCGGTCTTGAATTTCTTTATGAGCGATAAGATTCGGCAACTCTTCAGCAACTCGAACGACGTCCTATTAAATTTTACTACAGCTTACTATCTGCTAATTTCTGTATTCGTTCGTCTTACTAAATTACTCAAAACCCCAATCAAACTACCGTATTTCCAGAAACAATATCCTCTTTAATAGTGGCCACCCTCTAAATAATAACCCTTACCTTTCCATGTTAAAAATTAAAATTCGCCAGTTTACTACTGTTCAGCGTTTTGAAGTTATCCTTCTAAACGGTAATTAACCTGGGGAATTGTTTCCGGAAATACGTCAAAAGTGCCACTTACTTTTGCTGGTATGAAAGTATCCTTAATGGTGCTGAATGTGGCGACAGGAAAAGTAATATCACTAAGGGAAAACGCAGGGGGATTACCCTGTCCATATAATTTCTCATTCCTCGTTCGTCCATAATCGTACTTACAAAAACTACCAAAAACCATTTGATTTGCATGGCATACAACCTTCATTGAAGTTGGAGCAGGGGTATAAGAGGCTAATAATGGTAGTCGGTCCTACAATTTACCAATAACGTATTATTAATTTTAATTGGTATAGAATTTTAATTTTAAAATAAAAATCAATTGTCACATAATAATTATGTACGTACTACGTACCTCTTCCAATTGGTGGTATCCTATTGCGCCTGTGATAAGACCAAATTGTTTCAAAAACCATGCTCCCAATGTCAATGGATTTCCAAACGGTATCATTTTCGCCATTTCCAGAACGGATTTACCACAGATTTCTCTACTGTACATAACTCTGGACATCCCCTGTTGTTAAAATTGTAATAATTTACTTTAATACAGTTATAATTAAAATTTCAAATGAATACTTTTTTATACTGTGAATATTGTTAAATTACAAATAAAGTTAGAAAAGGTCGGACAGCATGGAAAGCAAGGTTATTAAGATGCTTAAAGTAAACGGGTGGAGTTAAAGCTATCATTGCTTTAACTTTTGACCTATATTCCGGCCTTAGGGATGCGTTCATAAAAAGTACTGAACAACCCAGGGAATGTCCAATAGTAAACACATTGTCGCTTCCGGTATGCTTCAAAATGTAATCCATAGCTGCAGGAACATCATACATAGCTAGCTCTTCAATGCTGTAATCATAATCAAACCGGACAACAATATTTCATACAGTATAAATCAATTAATTAAAACTAAATTGAACTATAAAAAGCCTGGAGAAGTCCTACCCGAAATCCCAGTAATCGTTCGAATTTATGTCTAATGTTGCATGCAACCTGGATCCGGTTCCGGAGTGTGATCCACGGTAACTTAAAAGCCAACAGTCAAACCCCTCGGTAGCTAAGATCAAAGCTAGACAAAGACAGCCAAAACTTTGCTTTCATTTGATTGCTTCATGAAACTGATTTAAGGTATTGTGGATTTTAAAACTAATAAATAATTAATAAGTTGCGTAACATACGCAAACATTTCTCCGGAGAGTTCAAAAACCACTCTATTCCACTTGAAACGATTCCAGAGACAAATAATACGACTCCTTTATTCTGACCCTTTTTGATGTCATCAACTGAAGCATTGGGATTTATGGCCGTTGAGTTTAAATTACTCAGGTATGCTTTTTCGGGAACTCGGAATAAGTTTAGAAAGTAACCGTCCTCCGTCTCAACAGTGTGAGTTTCCAATGCTAACCCTTCTTTTTTATCCATTTTATTAGGAACGCTTGATAATGATTGTATTTTAGAGTAATATGGGCCTTTTAGACTTCAATGCATATCAGTAAAAAGAGTTAGCGTTGATAGTTTAGGAAAGTAACTGGCAACCTTTTTTGGATCTTTTCCAGACCTTTGTTTTAGACTCATACGAAAATTAGAGAGCGTCAGTATTACTGATTTTAAAAGTAGTCCTAATTATGTTTCGATATCGATTGAAGTCTTCAGATCGCAAACTTTTAATGGACACTTTGACATAGTAAATAATTTACAATTTTTAATGGATTTGACAAAAGAAACCTACGTTTCGCTTCAGCACACAGCCACTGATATATTAGCGAAATGGAAATGGAAATGGAATTTAGTTAAAAAGTGTATTTAATTAAGTATTGTAAGAATCATTAAACTGGAATTAATAAAACTACAAAACGTATGCAGAAGTCCTACCCGAATCCCAAGTAATCTTTGGACGTTAAAAAAGTTTATGAAAATATCTCGGAGGTTTGGACTAGCTGAAACCACGGAAATGTTCTCATGGATGAAGGTTATCTTTTGAGACTGATTCTCATGATATGGTCATGGTTTGGATGAGTGTGGAACACAACACAAGTAAGTATGGAGGTTCAAGTTCAAGTGCAAATTTAGTTTCCTGGATCAATGTCAGACTACATACCGCATACTGAGATGGACATACTTAAATGAAGCGTAAATTTATACACATACCTAGTCAACTTTTGGCCTCTTAGTAGAGCTCGTTCATGCAAACTTCTGCAATTATGTTATTGTATAGCGAATCTTTAACTATTGAGGTTGGAGTCGAGGTTAGTTGGATAGGGGTTTCAATTCATTATCTTTCATATTGTAAAATCTATAATGGCTTCTGTCGTATTGCCTATGTAAAGTTTACTAAACTAAGATTGAAGAATCAATATTGTTCTGTTATAAATTATGATGAAAATGCAAATT